>CM057048.1:57482073-57754573 GCA_029948455.1 Solanum rostratum
TAAAAATCTTTGTAGTTGATTTTTATCAGATAATTTATCTGGAAATTTATTACCAAATTCAATAGCTCGTTGTATAGGAACAATTTTTCCCTGAGAAATATTATGACCTAAAAATCTTATTTCATTTTGAAATAAACTCATCTTTGGTTTAGATATAACTAAACCATTTTGGATAATAATTTTCTTGAAAATTTCAAGATGTTTAAAATGTAATTCTAATGTTTTAGAATACACAAGAATATCATCAATAGAAACAATTATAAAATCCATATAAGGATTAAAAATATCGTTCATTATTTTTTGGAATTCTGAAGGTGCGTTCTTTAAGCCAAATGGCATTACTGTCCATTCATATTGGCCAAAGGGAACATTAAAAGCTGTCCTATATGTATGTTCATGGAATAGTTGAATCTGCCAATATCCAGATTTTAAATCAAATTTTGAAAATATATTGGCATCATATACTCTATTGAGCAGATCCTTTTTATTGGGTATGGGATATCTAATCCATTTCAACACCTTATTAAGGGGTTTATAATTTATTACTAATCTTGGTTTCCCACGCTCTTTTTCTGCCGCGTTATTAACATAAAACGCAGTGCAAGACCATGGTGATTTTGAAGGTTTAATAAGACCGTTATTTAATAATTCATCTATTTCCTTTTTGCAGAAATCTATTAGTTCTGAATTCATTTGGCAGGGCCTAGATTTTGTAGGGATGTTACTCTCTGAAAAAGATTCTTCATAGGGAAGAGTTACTATATGCTTCTTCCTATTCCAGAATGCATTAGGATGCTCAGGACATATAGATGCAGCAAATTGTTCAGAAATTAATTTAATTTTTTCTTGTATTTTAGGACTTTGCAAAATATCTTTTACAGAAAGGCTACAAATTTCGGATTGTAAACTTTTTAAATGATTTTGTTTCATGTCAATTAGACTCTGAATATCACAAGTTATTGGTTCAGTTATAAACTGAAAAGATATTTGTTTTCCATTGTAAGTACCTTGAAAACCTTTTTCATCAATATGTTTTAAAGGATAAATTGCCTTCAAAAATGGAGTTCCCAATATAATTGGAGGATTTAAAAAATCTTTTGTCAAAATGAACATATGAGGTATGCAATTTTTTTTATCACAAATATATGCATTAGGTAATTTGTATTGAACATTCATATTATTACCTGATGCGGATTTAATCATGTGAGAAGTTTTATAAAAATATTTTGAAAGAATTAATCCTTCAAGAATGCATGAAATGTCTGCACCACTATCTACTAAAGCAGTTGTAGTAATTGAAAAATCTTTATTGATTAAAAGATTTACTTTAATATGCCATTTATGGGAAGTAATTAATTGCATCATTCCCAGAAAAATATCATCCTTTTCGTTTCTTTTAAAAGAAACGATTTGATTCGAAAAATCAGAAATATCTTGTGAATCATTATTCAATACTTGTTTTTGCTTTTGATCAAGATTGTTTTTATCATCAGAATTCTCGATTTGAGAAACTCTGTGGTCCAAAATCATTTGATTTTGTTTTAAAGATTTAATTTCAGCTTTGAGCTTTGCAACCTCAATTTTTAAATCATTCATCGAGGTGTCCCTAGATTCCATAATATACGGTTTATTCAAAAGTCTTTTTTGAACTTCAGTAAAAGAATAAGTTGCCAAATTTGACAAAGTGTTTTTATTCGAGGAATTCTCTAATTTAGAAGATGATGAAGAAGACATATTAATAATTTTTTCTCGTAAATTATTATCATTAACTTCTTTTAGAAGTTCAAGGATATTATCCGAAGTAATAGGCTTAATTTCAAAAGCATCATTAAATTGAGATTACAAATTATAAAAATTATTTTCATTATTATCGCAAGAACATTGATTTTTCTGACATACCTGATTGTCCGATTCGGAAATGGATGAGCTTTGATCAAAAAGCTCTATTTTTGAGGAGTCACTGCTTACTTCTGATTCAGAAGTATCATAAAAAATCTGCATAAATTCATGCTTTTTATCTTCATCTAATTCTGAAATTAATGCTTTTAGCTTTTTTTTTTTTACAGTTCGGAGCTATGTGTCCAAATTTACCACAATTATAACATTTTATTTTATTTAGATTTCTGCCGGATCTATTTTTGACAAATCTTGTCTCTTTTCGGAATTTCTTACGAAATTCTCGTTCTTGTTTAGACCTTCGTCTAGGATTCTTACCTTTGCGAATATATCCGCCTTTATGGGGTTTTGGCTTGTGAGCTAAATGCATGTCACTAACCCCAAATTGTTGACAAAAATCACCTAATTGTGATCTGTGAGTCATTTTCTCTTTTTTAAGTTGATTACTTAATTTGAGTTCATTACATAAGTTTAATCCTTCTTGTGTACATATTCCTATTAATTTACCATAAGTATAATTTACATAATCTATACTTGGGGAATTTCCACGAAGAATTTTTCTAATTCTTTCTGCGAATAATGGAGGCAGTCCATCAACAAGTTTTGATTTCCAATGTGCCTCGTTGCTGTCGGGTAAATCCATCACCCTGCTAAGAAAGGTATCTTTATACCAACGAAATTCACCTAAATGTCTACACTTAAGATTATTTAACAATGTACGAATATTTTCTTACACATTGGTAAATCTTCCACTAAAGTATTCAATAATTTTGCAAATCAAAGAATATATGCTGTCCTCACGACCTGCTTCTAATTTGAATCTTAAGGAATCAATTCCTTCATTTGGGTTAGTTGCAGAATATATGCTATTCCTTTGTTCATCTGTGAGAAAATTATCCCACCATCCTCTTAATTGACCAGTAAATCCAGCAACAATCATTTTACAAATAATGCTGTCAGTATTTTTATTAGAGGTAGCTCTCCAAATGGTAGAATACATTAGCATGCGATGAATCATTATGCTAATTTGCCTATCCGTCAGACCATCCAGATTCCATTCATAAATCTGGTCACCGCTATAGCTAGTGTTGGTCATATTCCAATCTCTTTCTTCTATTAGAACATCTTGAGGAGTTGGTCTATGATAATAATAGGTTTTCATATCTGGTTTCATAGCATATTTGCTACTCTGTTTTTGAGGAAAACTTCTTAGCTTATTGAGCTCAGAATCAATGAGTTCTTTATAATTTTGAGAAGAATTAAATACATCGGCAAATTCCGATTCTAACTGGACTGGTTTAATATCTAAACTAGCCAATTTTTCATTAATTAATTCTTCTAAATCATTCTTAGATTTAAGAACAAATTCTCCTACATCTAGGGGACTTTGAATAGATGCTGCTACCGCTAAAGGCGTTTTGCTAGATGATGCTGCAGCTGTTAGAGAACTTTGAACAAGTCCTTTGACTAATTTTGTCAATTCTTCTAATTTAGTATCAAGAGAGGTTAAATGTTCCCCTAGAACTTTTAAATATAAGCTCATATAAGTATTTTGGGAAATTATGGCATTGACTTCTTTAACGCTAATTTTAGCAGTATCGTTTTCAATAAACTTTTGAAAAGCATCAAAAGTTATTGAAGTGTTATTTGGTAAAATAAATTGAGCTTGAGGAGGATAAATGGACTTAACTATTTGTCCATTTGAATCTTTATAACTTCGTTGCTCTAATACCTTTATATATAAAGGCAAATATGTGGTTATAAACCAAGGAACAAAGAATATAATCTTGTTATGTAATGCACAAGTTTCATAGAATTCTTGTGAAATGCTGAATTTCTCAGTTTCACTATAAGTGTTAGAAAACCAATTTCGGAAATTTTTTCATTTTTCTTGCCTATATTCATTTTGAATATATTTTCTAGCTTGAGAGCCAGTACTAAAATCGATTTGGTGTGGAATCATTAAAATTCATTTGGATTAAAATCCATTTCGGATTTTGAGGGGATATCCTCATCTATTCCTGAAATAATATTATTTTCATCAATTTCAATAAACTCAGATCTATCAGAATTTACAGTATGTAAAGAGGCAGGTTTATTCCTAGACGGACCATATGATAGTTTTACTGGAGAAATAAATGACTGTTTAGCAGTAGGTAGACATCATCTACTACTACTACTACTACAATAATATATATCAAGAGAATATATATATAATTCTCATAACTTAAATACATGTTTAAATACAAGTGTCACAACAACACGCCAATTCACATCTTAAAATATCCTCATTAAAATATTTCACGAATCGCACATAGGAGAAAGGATAATTCGAGAATTCTACAAGAATTACAAAGTTTTAAGAGTTCACTTGCCTTAGTCAAATCACGATCAGGCAAACACTTGAGCCTTTCCCTTTCACTACTGGAAATCTGATATATGACAACGGTTCAAAACCGTTGCTACAGGTCCCCTTCTCGTCGCCGTAGGTCTATTGCCACGGTTCTACTAATCGCTACATTAGGTGGCGTAGCAATAGCTCTATTGCCACGGTTAATCCTACGGTTAGTGCAACCGTAGCATTTGAGGTAACCTATTGCTACGGTTCCTACTTTAAGATAATCCAACGGTTAAGTTTTTATTTGCAACAATTAAGAACCGTAGCAATAGAACTCTCGTGCTACACTTATTTCAACACTAATGCAACGGTTTCTCCTTTAAGAATATCCCACGGTTTGGTTTCATTTGCAACAATTGGGAACCGTAGCAATAGACCTGTAGTGCTACAGTTATTTCAACACTAATGCAACGGTTTTGTGTATCTATTCAAATAATCCTTCAGTCTATTGCAACGGTTTTGCGTTCGTAATGCAACGGTTTTTTACCTATTACAACAATTTTTCTTAATCAGTTGCAACAAATAAATAGGCTAAATTGCATGTCATAATTACGTACTACATGCCCAGATAAAGTCATGCTATAATATAATAATTTTATGTAACAGTAATTTAAAATTGATCACAAAATTAAATAATATATACCTATTCATCATTATGAAAATTACAATTCATGAAGATTCACGTACTGATCGATCATTTGGTAATTAATTAGCTAATAGTATCGATAAAGTTAAATATACATGCATATGCCAAAAAGGGTGAACACACCATAGCTTTAAATTCTCAAGAAAATATACAATATAATGTTTCTAGAATAATGTACGTTGTGATCACCATGAACCCAATCCATCTCCTAGGTCAAGCTTCCGTGTTGCTTTCATCCCCGTCAATTTCATCACCTAAAAATAATGAAAATGCAATATAATTAATAATCACATTGTGATGCCAGACAACCTAGTCTCGCTTAAATAAAAATGTAACAGAAGTTCCTTGGCCCTTGAATTCATAGAACTTTTTTGGGACATGATTTTATGACCTCAATCATTATAAATTGTGTCCTTAATATATAGTAGCAGCAACATGGTTCAGCAATACCAGTTCAGCAGAGAAGAAGAGGAGGAACAGATCAAAAACAAAATACAAGCATATATGCCTATTTCACAAAAATGAAAAGTCTCTGGACTGACCTTTTTTCCTAAAAACTACAGCTATCCAAAAGCCAATCTAGGAAAACGAAGCAGCCTCTGAAGGACACTCTAGAAGGTCCTCGTCTATCTCGTTCTTTACCTCAGCTTAGCACCGGGACCTCAATTAAACGTTGTTTAGAAAGTTCTATAGGAATACTTTACCTATCTTTTTTCAAGAGAGTGATTCTTCCGAGACTAAACAAATTGCTACAACTAAAAGATAAATAATATTGAGAACGCTTTATTCTCCCCGTGCTCTAGCAATTACGCTCCCATGTAGGAACAATCAGTCGTAGTGATGGGAGAAATCTAGGAATGAATAAGGATCCACTGTCAATATAAAATGCATATGCCATCAAAAGCCCAAGTATTACTATTGTACTAGGCATATGATGGATTAGAGAGCAGAAAAGCTTTATAAGAAAACAAATGAGTTGCATTGAACATTCCGAAGAAACTCCCTTCGCAGTGTTCCATAACCAGAAACAACAAGCAAAAACAATCAAGCAAAGCTGAAAATGTAAAGATTTCATTACCAAATAAGATTCATTGTTAACTGCAACAATACAAAAAGAATAACCAAACAACAAAAAGCAGAACAGTATATTTTGCAACTTCCCTTGACCTCCCCACAATAAAGTTTTCTTCTACTACTAGTCTACAACATGATCACAGAAGCCAAAGCTTCAGACTTTTCAGTTGTAGAGCACAAAACAGAAGATGCAGCCCATTTTGAACCTTGTAAGTTTCAACCACACAAAATAATGAGACAAGTAACAGAGAAGAAAAAGAGAGAAACAAAGTCTCTAACAGCCCAAATGACTCTCCGTATCTGTCTTGTACCTAACAGCCCAAATGATCCCCATTGTAGTTCCAACCACAATCACCCATTGTAGTTCCAAACCAATCCAGAAAAATAAGTAACAGATTACAAGAAACAACAAATTATAAAAAAAACAACAGATAGTACCAGAACAAAAACTACAACAAAACAATAGGCATAGTCGAGATACAACAAGTCCCCATAAACATTCAATTCTTAAACTAAAACAGACCCTAGTTCTGCAACTCCCCAAATTCAATGTTATCAGGTTTCTAACTCCTCACACTAGTCTGCAAAATCCCACCTTGTGTTTTGGATTCCCCATTTAATTTAAGTAACTTTGATCCAAATTCTATATTTGTCTCAAGAAATCTACTGAATATGTATAAATTCAGTAATTCAAATGGACTAGAAATCTACTGAATATGATTAAAGTTGACAATTATTCTTGGATACTTGATAGTGGAGCATATGAGCACATGACTTTTGATAGAAGTTTCTTCTCCAGTTTGACTCATTCACTACTGGAAATTTGACTCATTCACAACAATACAATCAGTTCAGCAGAGAACCAAAAGAAGAAGCAGAAGCAACAAAGAACAAAAGAAGAGGAAGAAGAGGAACAGCAGAAGTAGAAGCAGAAGAAGATGATGAAGAAGAAGCAGAAGCAACAGTAGCAGCACAAGAAGAGGAATTAAGAAGCATCAACAAGAAAAGAAGAAGAAAATTTGAAATAGACAAAGAATAACCTTGATCAGCCGCTTGTCCAGATGTTCCTTCTGCTGGTGAAGGAAGAGATAACGCTGCTAGTATGTTTGGATCAATTAATCCTGCACGCTGAAGTTGTGCAACTACATCTGTTATTACTTCTTGTCGCATAGTTCTCCTTTGTTCCTCCATTTGTTTCTCCATTTTTTGCATCCTTTCTTGCATTTGTTGTACCACATCATTTGTTGCATCTAAAGTTGGTGTAGAATTGTCATTTATTTTCAAACTGCTTTTTGTAACCCCCAATCCATATAGCCTGAGACGACCCGGATGTTCAGGGCCCATGACGACTGAAAATGCATCACCGGACTGACCATTCGCACTCATATCTTTTTCAATTTTCTCCATTTCAGCCTAAAAAATGAAAGTACATCAACAAGCACAACCATGTAAATAAAATTTACAATAAATAATGATGTCAATTAAAGATTGAATTCATCAGCATTCATACAATTTTACTTATTGTGTTTTCATTCGAGGCCTTGTACGAACGTCCAGATTTTCTTGTTCTTGTAGCAACAAAGACCTCCTTCTGTGACACAACTTCCTTCTCTTTTTCCTATTCACATAAAAATATATAGTAAGAATTACATAAATGACAGCTAACAACTTCACAATAAATAAAAGAACACACCAATTTATTACGAACTAAAGCAAAACTCTTTTTGCCGGCAGTGTGTGGATTCAACAGCTTCTTTCGATTCTTAGTATTAGTTTCGGACATTTTCTGCAAAAATATATAAATCAACAATGTTTACTGAAAGTATATGGGTGTTATAGTAACTACAGTACAGTCTTCATAACTGAAAGTATATGACTATAATAAGTTGCAACTATAATATTCGAAATACATTTTACCTTGAATTTGTCAGACTTCCAATATTTGAGAAGCTCTCTAAACTGACATTCTGGAATATGAGCCGGTTTCTTTGACATGATAACTTCATCATTGTCATATGGGTCATAATGATGTAACTTCAGCTGTCTTCTATGCCTTCTCCAAGCCTCTCGAATTGTAGCCAAAGTCCATGGTTTTGCAGCTTCAGGAATAATGTATTTCTCCTACAATTAAGTATCTTTCAGTTAGCTACTAATTAAGTGTAAAAAACTATAACAAAGAATTAAAAATTGAAAATTCCAGACCTTCGTATAAGCCCATAAATCCTTTTTCGTCTTCATGTTCTTCCAGTCGAATACATCAAATGGGCAAAGAGTCGCAGTTCTTGCCAATGTACCTAGGAAGCTACTTAACTCTGTTACAACTTCATCAGTAGGACCAACGGGCTGATTTTGGGCATTGATTGTGATCAGTTTACGCTCTTTTCGGGCATGTACCTTAGGCATTTGCGTTATACCTCTTGTCTTCTTAATGGAAATGCCTTCATCTATAAATAAAATAGAGGGAATAAGAAATCGAAGATGCATCCCATGTTTGTGTTTAAGCTTATATATTACCTTGTTCTGCTGATTGTTCATTTACTGGAGGAGCGACAGAATTCATTTGATGTTGCACCTCTACAACTTGCTCCTCTAGCGTCTGCTCCTCTATAGATTGTCCATCAGCTTCAGATTCTGGTGCTACTGTTTGTTGCTCCTCAATCAATTTTAGCAGATGCCCTTTCTCTGATTGTATAGCTTCAACAATATCATTTGTTGTCAAAACCCGTCGTTTTTTATTCGCCAAGAATGATAATGACCCAGGTTTAGCAAATGTCTTATTTTTGGCTTTTTTATTTCCTTTTGAAGGCTCTTGTTGACTCATGACTTCTGAATCTGTAAAAAAAAATAAGACAAAATCAGTCAAAAAGTCAATGAGGCAACCAGACTTGGCAAACAATGACCAAAATTTCTAAGTCTCCACCCATAGTACATAAACCAATGTTGTAGTTGTAGTTGTAGTAGTCATAGAACAACAATCAGACAGCAAATGCAAAACAAGACCATTGTTTGTGTTCTTGAACTTGCCAAGTCTCAGACAGCAAATGCAAAACAGACAGC
This sequence comes from Solanum rostratum, assembly GCA_029948455.1. Classification (NCBI taxonomy): domain Eukaryota; kingdom Viridiplantae; phylum Streptophyta; class Magnoliopsida; order Solanales; family Solanaceae; genus Solanum; species Solanum rostratum. The sequence continues at coordinate 57,491,145 of CM057048.1, forward strand.
AAACAGACAGCAAATGCAAAACAGACAGCAACTTGGAGCAAATGCAAAACACCAGACAACAATAAGACAACACATACCTTTTCAAGAATCGGACAACAATCAGACAACAATCAGACAGCAGAAATAAAGTCAATACCTTGCTCATACCTTTTCAAGAATCAGACATCAATTTCACTTCTGCTGGTGGTACACAAAGACAAAGCCAGCTCATATATATTGAGGAGTACAAGAAATAGACCCACATTTTCTTAACATTTACAAGAAACCCAAATTCAACTTCAAGGCAGCAGCTTTTAGGATTACTTGGTGCATACAACATGATACTAGAGGTTACTTTAGTTCAGAATCACATGGTAGATTCTAAGAAGAGGTCTACTATATAGCCACAAATGATAATTTAGAAGGACATGAAAAGCAAAAGTACTTCTTTTAGCTAAAATGAAAAACAAGCACATTCATATAAAAATTAACAAAAAGAGATAAAATTAGAAGGCAATCAGCTGTTCACATTGCTATGCTGCAACTCAGAAACGAATTTATTAGAACTTACCACCCAAAAAAGAAGACTACATATTTGAATAAGTTCGTAAAATCCTTTGTCAATCATCTGCCTCCATCCAATCCCAATCAGTATCATCAAAGTCATCCTCCTCTTCCGATGTTTCCGTAGGTACATCTTGTAAATGTTGTGCAACGGAAGGCATATCAATGATATCTACAGGGAGATCTTCTCTCGACCATCTCACATCATCAATATCAATTAATCTTTCTGATGAACCAATATCATGATTAGTCTCCCTCCAAAATGTTTCTTCAATATTAGGACAATTCTCTTCCTCCAAATCATATAAATCAGCAGGAACCTTATTTATCGCATAGTAAACATTTTTCTCAATTGGATCTTCAACATAAAATACTTGATACACCTGAGATGCTAATACAAAACGATCATCTGTACTACATTTTTTGTTAAAGTATACGCGAGTCAAACCATATTCATCGATTTCATTATGAAACCAATCACATTTGAATAGTACTACACTACAACAACCCCAATAATCAATCTCAATGATATCTTGAATAATTCCATGATAGACAACCATTCCATCGACAGGGTTTTGGTCCCTTGTACTAGCAAAACTATCTGTTGTTGCTGACAAAGTCACTCCACTATTTTGACTCTTACATGGGACATCCCGTGTTTTTGTATGAAATCGATATCCATTAATGAAATATCCAGTATATCTTTTAGCCACAAAGTTAGGCCCTTTGGCTAGCCATCTTAAGTGATTGGACACTTCAATATTTTGAACTTTTTCCCTAAACCAATCACCAAATTCTCTGCTATGGATCTTTGCCTTTACCCATGCATTTCCTCGAGTACGATTATCAAGTAAATTCTTATGTTCCCTGCAAGTATATATTGCTATCTAATTAATATGAATTTATAAATAAAATCTAAAACACATTATCACAATGTATAAATAAAATCCAAATCAAACAACTATTTTATCTTACTTGATGAATGTCTCGACTTGCACATCTCCAGTATTGAACAAAACATATCGATGTGCTTCAAACCACTCATGATGCTCCATGTTGAAAGTCTTGCCTTTCCTTTTATTATCACTTCCGATTGGATGACCTATCTTAGGAAATAAAGGTGATAAATCATCTCCTTCTGCTTGAGTGTCGTCATCATCCTCAGTTTGATACCTACTGAATCTTGTCTTTACGCAATCAGGTAGGTATCTTGAACAAAAAGTCAAACACTCCACAGCTGAAAATCCCTCTACTATTGATCCTTCTGGATTTTTTCGATTACGAACAAGCCCCTTGAATTCACACATATTTCTTTCAGAAGAATACATCCAACGCAAATGAGTCGGGCCCCCAAGTTTAATTTCATCTACTAAATGGATAGGCAAATGTGTCATTATATCAAAAAAGGAGGGAGGAAAAATCTTTTCAAGCTCACATTCTATATTTATGATTTCAGCCTTCAACTTATCAAGATCACATCTTCTTACAACCTTACTACATATAGCTCTAAAAAAATTTCCCAACCTAATTAGAATCAAAGACACATGTTTGGGTAACACTTTCCTGACAGCAACTTGGAGCAAATAATGCAGTATAAAATGAGCATCATGGCTTTTGTATCCCGATACTTTCATCTCTTCAATTTGCACATGATTTGATATGTTAGAGGCATACCCTTTTGGTAATTTGGCATCTTTTAAAACGGTGCAAAATATCTTTTTCTCCTCTGATTTCATGGAAAAGCAAGCTTTAGCAAGATGAATCTTTCCAGTATCATCATCTACTACCGGTTGAAGCTCTTTGCGTATCCCCATCACTTGCAAGTCATAGCGAGAATTTATGTGATCTTTGCACTTTCCAAGTATATCCAATAAAGTTCCGAGCAAACTATCACAAAGATTCTTCTCTATGTGCATCACATCAAGATTGTGCCTCAGTTTGTTGGTTGCCCAATATGGCAATTCAAAAAATATAGACCTCTTTTTCCATGGACCATCATTCTTCCGTTTTCTTTTCTTTTGCCCCTTTCCAAAAACATTATTGAATTCACGAAGTTCTTCAAGCACTTGTACGCCTGATAAGGGAGTAGGTGCAGCTCTATGCTCCTCTTTACCATCAAATGATTTTTTATCTCTTCTATATGGATGATCAAGAGGTAAAAATGCCCGATGGCCCATGTAACACATCTTATGACTATGTTTGAGATATTGAGAAGAAGTATTATAATTACAAGTGGGGCATGCCCATCTCCCCTTGGTGCTCCATCCGGAAAGCATTGCTAAGGCTGGAAAATCGCTTATTGTCCACAATAAACCTGCACGCATAGTAAATGATTTGTTAGTTTTGGCATCATACGTTTTGACTCCCACTTCCCATAGTTCCTTCAACTCTTCAATCAATGGTTGTAAGTATACATCTATATCGTTTCCAGGAGATGATGGACCTGGAATAATCATCGATAAAATTATATACTCCGGCTTCATACAAATCCATGGTGACAAATTATAGTTCATTAACATCACCGGCCATGTGCTATGGGAAATGCTCATAGTTCGGAATGGGTTAAAACCATCAGTTGAAAGACCCAATCTAACATTACGTGCATCACGAGCAAATTCAGGGTGCAAGGAGTCAAAATCCTTCCAAGCTTCTCCATCAGCAGGATGTCTTAAATTTCCATCTTTGGGGCGTTCAGTAGCATGCCATCTCATAGCTACAGATGTTTCGGCACACATGAATATCCTCTGAAGCCTAGGCTTTAAAGAGAAGTACCTTAAAACCTTTGCTGGAATTTTAGTGCCCTTATTAGTTAAGCCATCATTAACATTCTTCCATCTTGAAGATCCACACACGGAGCAATTATCTAACTTTGCATTGTCTTTCCAAAATAACATGCAATCATTAGTACATGCATGAATTTTCTCATAATGAAGACCTAAATCTTTTATCACCTTTTTTGCCTTGTAAAAAGACTCAGGTATCTGAGCAAATGGAAATGCCTCTCTTATCAAGTCTAACAAGTCTAAAAAGGCAACATCAGTCAACTTGTGAAGACATTTAAACAAGTATAATCGGATGGTGAAACTCAACTTAGAAAAGTTCTTACACCCTGGATAGAACTCTTGTTTTCCTTCCTCAACCAATTTATAAAACTTTTTTGCATCTTCAGATGGTTCCTCCCTCATTCCTTCATGCCCCAAGTCATCTTCTACATTTATAAAAGTATCATGAAGTAGTTTATCAATATCGTCATGCTTGTCAGAACTTTCATCATCATTTGTTGGAGATGGCTCTTCTCTTGAGGAAAATCCTTCTCCATGAAAAACCCATTTGGTGTATCCATGAATGAATCCGTGACAAATCAAGTGATCCTCAACCACATTTCTACAATGCCAATAACGATTAAAACACTTTTTACAAGGACATAATATTTCATTTCCTTGAGAGGCTCGTTCAAATGCCTTATCAAGAAAATCAGTAACTCCACAAATAAATTCAGTGGTGGATCTTCGGAGATCCATCCAACTTTTATCTCCGGTATCCATTGAGCACCCTACGTGACATTACACAAAATATTAAAGCTGATAATTATATTTAAATGTTTCAAGATATTCTTTTACCTTTTTTATTCTAACAAAATCATGATTGTAAATCAACTAACTTACACATTGTGTAGATTTTGATGAATTAATTGAGTCACGACAATTAATTTAGATTAGAAGAAGCTTGGGGTAATTGGGTGATGGAAGTTGATTAGAGTATTAGGGGTTACTTCAAATTATATTGCTATTAACACTATTGCAGACCTAACTCTCAAAAGGATTAGATCTCATTTGAGGAGGAAATCTGGTTACTCAATTTTAGTTCCTCAAGTTCAGCTTGCTAAGTTTACAAAAACCACAGAAAAACATCAATTAGGCAATGACTTCATGCTACAAGAAATGAATCTCGCTTAAACTATGATAAAAGGGGCTGAAAATATATTGATATTTGTGAACTTAGCAAGCTGAAACTTCAAATGGAAATTAAACCAAAAGTTATCAAGTTACATTTAAAATTTCTCAATAAACTGTAAAGCTATGGAACTTCACCTATCCAAAGTAGTACAGTTATCGAAAGCGGAAACTAATGAAGCAACAAAGCAACTATGGAGATTAATCATTCCTTATGCTTAACCCAGACATTTAGAAATGGAAACTAAGTTTAAAAATAAAAACAGAAAGTGAGTCATTTAGTTGCATTCTGAAACATAAAGGCCAACATTTCTATATTCAAACCATAATGCATTACAACGGAATAGATTATTATTCCATGTAACTAATATCCACATAACTTAATCCACCATTTACCCGCATAAAATTATGCATAGATTTCTTCATAAGTTATGTGAGTATTAGCTATATAGAATTATTACAACCCAACCAAACACCGTATAAAGTTAATACATCAATAACTTTTATACAACATTTAGAAACTACTAACTAAATATCGTATAAGTTATGTTGACTTGTATACTTAATACAAAACTTCTACCAAATATGGTAAAAAATAAAGCAATTTTTTATACATGACTCTTATATATATCTTCCTCATGCTAAAAACTTGCAATAAAATAGACAAAATAAGTAGTCATTAGTTATTTTCCATGACTACAGCTTACTGTAGACATACATTTTCATCCAGCAACAACAATAAACACCTGTGGTTTCAACCATGTAGACAGAACAACAAAATACTTACACCAATGCCAAAAGTCTTCCAAAAAATTTCATTATTAGAAGCAATTTAACCTAAGGAGCAGCTCATATACCCCCACCCCACTACAAAAGAACCCACTAGAGTTCTTCCAGCTAAATAAGGTTCACTGTATTGGCTCAACGACATACACTCTGTCGTTAAAAATGGAAAGGTTTTAAGGCTAATGAGTGTTTCATTAGACAATGCCTCCGCTTAATCTAAACTAAAGCATAAAAAAAGAAAGTAGGTTTTTAGGCTAATGAGTATTTCATTAGACAATGCCTTCACTTAATCTAAACTAAAGCATAAAAAAAGGAAAGTTCTAACCAAAAAATAAAATAAAAATAACAAGTACTTCATCATAGAAATGAACAGTCTTTATAACCAAGAAATGGCAAATCCAGAAATGAACAGTTTAAAAATGAAATCTTGACTGTATCCACAGTTCCAGGTCCAAAAAATGTGTCTGTCATATCATAGCAAGCACAATACACAAATCATTTCAAGAAAAGGCCACAGGTCAAAAAATTACCAATGCCTTCATACCCAAGAACAATGAACCACCATATGGAGAACCTTCTTGCTTTTTTCACAGCTATTGACAAGACAAGGCAATAAAACAATAGAGTAGCGATAGTATACTTCACACTAGACAAAGAAGAACTCTTAACATTAAAGCAGATGCTTTTGTTCCAACAGTTGTCTGAAAAAGTCGATTACAGACTTTGTGAAAGAGCTTAAACCAGGGGTGTGATTCCTCTAAGACGCAAAGAATCAATAAACGCAGTACGAGACAAGAGGGGGAAATATACAAGAAAACGCACAACAAACCCTATAATGAAATTTCAGCATTTGAAAAATAAAGTACATGCACAACAAATTACACATTGTGGGGACTTAGAAATCAAGAAATACGCCCATATATCAAAAATCGTACCTCTCTGCAACAACCTTGAGAACTGGAGATGTGTTTTGTAGATGTTTGAGAGATTTGCAGCTCAACGACCTTGTACCTCCGATAAACCCACTGGAGCTCGACCTTTCGCGTGGTTCACCTGAGAGACGTAGCAATTGGGTTTTGGGGGTTTCAGACAATGACGATGAAATGCCCTAACAGAGCTTACCGGAGACGAGGAGTGAAATAACTCACCTTTTCTCGGGTCTTCTGATGTGGACACGAAGATGTATCTGAGATGAGGAATGTCGCCCTAACGAAGCTTCATCTTCTTCATCTTCATCTTGTTCTTTTGACAAATTGACAGAAATCTGCAGATGAGGACGAAGATGAGGATGGAATGCTGAAGATTTTGGCAGTAAGCTCTGGAGACGACGAAGACGATGAGGACCAGTAAGCTTACTGGAGACGACGAAGATGCTGAAGAGTGGAAATTTTGGGGGCGTATGAGTGAGTGGAGAGAGAATTAATTTTGGGGGCCGCCTCTTTTGTGAGTGGAGGGAAATATTATTTATTTCGCGGGTTAAATTTTTTTGGGTTATTTGGCCACGGTTGGAAACCGTTGCCATATGTGTTCTATTGCAACGACTACACTGAACCGTTCCCATACCAAATTTATAGCTACAGTTTTCTTTCTAATAGCACGGTTAATGTTAATTGTTTATTGCCACGGTTCAAAACGTAGCTACAGGGAGCATATTGCCACGGTTGTGGAACCGTTGCCAAATAACCGTTGCCATATATCAGATTTCCAGTAGTGTTTCGATTGGAATCCGTAGCACCACGATCTAGTCATATAAGTTACCACAATAAGATTTCACAACTAATAATACCCATATTACTATACGTGTAGCCTAGACCGAAAAACTAATCAATTCCATAGTCAATTCCCAAAATTTCAAGCCTAGAATTAAGTCTTAATTTCTCCAATGATAATACAAACATATATGTATACATACACGTCCAAAGACGCCTAAGACAAGAACGAAAGCATCTGGCAGAAGAGTACTGCTAATGCAAGGGACCAAAGGTAGTAAAGGGTTACTACAAAGAACAAAAACTATTTTTCCTTTACATTCCCAATGTTTGCTACTCCCATAACCACTGCCAACATTAATGCATAAATATTACACTTGAATGGAAATCCTAGTGGAAATCCTAGTCACGGCAAGCAATTAAATTGACCCAATAAGAAAAATCAATTGATATCTTTATTTGAATTCATCCAAACTTCCATTCTTTACATTTATTTTTCCATGCCAGCAACATATATGTATGGAATCATTAATAGCAACAATTATCCATGAAAGGCACTAAGAACATAAAAAAAAAATTTTACTCCTTACCTGGACACAACGTGCAACAATGGCGTCGTCGGCGTATGTTGACACCCTTCCTCTTTTGTTTTATTTTTTTAAAACTGATAACTCCACTAACCTAATTTAATACATAGATCAAGTGGGTAAATTAACATTTACCCCAGCACTTCTTAATTATTCAAATTTGCCCATAAATTAACTAGTCTTAGTTATTGAATAGTCCAAAGTAGCCCCCAAAATTTTTCGAGGGAGATATTTTTATGAAATCAAGTGGACTAACTCCAAAAATAATATTATAGGTCATTACATTATCCACCACTAAAAATCATGTTCGTCTTCGAACATAAGGTAAAAGAAAGTACCTGAAGCTTCGAAAAGATGAGGATATTTAGCATGCATGTCAGACTCTGTTTCCCAAGTCGCCTCTCTAACTGGACGATTTTTCCATTGCACCTTCACGGAAGCAATCTCTTTGTTTCTAAGCTTTCGAACCTGTCTATCCAAAATAGCTATAGGCTCCTCCTCAAACGACAAGTCTGGACTCAACACTACCGAATCAAATGAAAGTATATGAGACTCATCGGGCACATACTTTCGAAGCATGGAGACATGAAACATAGGATGCACGGATGGCAAGCTAGGTGGCAAAGCTAGTCTATAGGCCACCTCTCCGGCTCGCTCTAAAATCTCAAACGGGCCAATGAATCTAGGGCTAAGCTTCCCTTTCTTACAAAACCGCATAACTCCCTTCATAGGTGACACCCTAAGCCAAACATGATCGCCCACCATAAACTCTAGGGCTCGAACCCTCCTATCTGCGTAACTCTTTTGTCGACTCTGAGCGGTCAATAACCTACCCTGGATCATACGGACCTGCTCCATAGCATCCCTAAGAAAGTCTACATCTAATGAGTCCATCTCAGCAGAATCAAACCAACCAATCGGAGATCTACACCGTCTACCATACAAAGCTTCGAATGGAGCCATCCGTATACTGGAGTGGTAATTATTATTATAGGAAAACTCTGCTAAGGGCAAGTGTTGGTCCCAACGGGAACCAAAATCGATCACACACGCTCGAAGCATATCCTCCAACACCTGAATCGTCCGCTCAGACTGTCCATCTGTCTGAGGGTGAAATGCTTAACTCATATCCAACTGAGTGCCTAGATCGTGCTGCAAGGCCTTCCAAAAATGTGAAGTGAAAAGTGAACCCCGATCCGAAATGATAGAAACAGGCACACCATGCAATCTAACTATCTGACTGATGTAAAGCTCAGCCAACTTCTTTGCTGTATACTTAACCTTGACAGGAATGAAATGGGCAGACTTAGTCAATCGATCCTCAACTACCCAGATAGAGTCATAACCACCCACAGTAGTGGGCAAACCCACCACAAAATCCATGGTGATACGCTCCCACTTCTATGTAGGAATGGGCACCCTCTGTAACTCACCTCTAGGCCTTTGGTGCTTATATTTAACCTGCTGACAAGTTAAACACCTAGACACAAAGTCTGTGATGTCCTTTTTCATGCCACACCACCAGTAATGCTGACTCAGGTCATGATACATCTTCGCCGCTCCTGGATGAATAGAATAACGAGCACAATGAGCCTTCTCAAGAATCAATCTAATCAAGTCACCCACCTTAGGCACACAAATTCGAACTCCAATCCTCAAAACACCATCAGGATCAAGCGTTGCTTCCTTCGCCTCTCCTCTAATCACTTTATTTCTGATGAGACACAAACTTTCATCCTCAAACTGGCGCTCTCGAATCAGGTCTATCAAGGAAGAACGAGCCTCAATGAAAGCAAGCACACCACCCTCATCAGAAAGCTGTAACCTGACTAGGCCATTAGCTAGGCGCTGAACATCCCTGGCCAAAGGTCGCTCCTCAAGGCTAATGGCTGTTAGACTCCCCATTCTAGAAGTCTTTCTACTCAAGGCATCAACCACTACATTAGCCTTCCCCGGATGATATAAGATAGTCAAATCATAATATTTTAGTAACTCAATCTACCTACGCTGCCTCAAGTTCAGATCCTTTTGACTGAAAATATATTGAAGACTCCTATGATCAGTGAAGACCTCACAATGAACCCCATATAAGTAATGACACCACAACTTAAGCACAAAAACCACAACCGCTAGCTCTAAGTCATGGGTAGGATAATTCTTCTCATGAACCCCCAATTGTCTAGAAGCATAGGCAATCACTTTCCCCTTTTGCATCAACACACCACCTAAACCAACTCCTGAAGCATCACAATACACCGTAAAGTCCACACCTGTCTCAGGTAATGTCAAAATGGGAGCTGAAGTCAACAAAGTCTTGAGCTTTTGGAAGCTCTCCTCACACTCATCGGACCAATGAAAGGCTATATTTTACTGAGTTAATCTAGTCAATGGGGCTGCAATAGAAGAAAAACCCTGAATAAACCGTCGATAATACCCAGCTAACCCCACAAAACTGCGAATCTCGGTAGCTGAAGTAGGTCGTGTCCAACCTCTAACTGCCTTCACCTTAGCCGGATCCACTCTAATCCTATCCTTGGACACCACATGCCCTAAGAATACCACCGAATCAAGGCAGAACTCACACTTGAAGAATTTTGCAAATAACTTTTCTTCCCTCAACCTCTGTAGCACTATTCTCAAGTGAAGAACGTGATCAGCCTCAGTCTTGGAATATATCAAAATGTTATCAATGAATACTATCAAAAAGGAATCTAAGTACGGACGAAACACCCTATTCATCAACTCCATGAATGCTGCAGGGGCGTTAGTCAACCCGAAGGACATCACCAGAAACTCATAGTGGCCATAGCGGGTTCGAAAAGCTGTCTTAGGAATATCTGATGCCCTAATCCTCAACTGATGATAACCAGACCTCAAATCAATCTTAGAGAACAGAGCCGCTCCCTGAAGCTGATCAAACAAGTCATCAATATGGGGAAGAGGGTACTTGTTCTTGACAGTCACTTTGTTCAACTATCTGTAATCAATACACATCCTCATAGACCCATCTTTCTTTTTCCCAAACAAGACTGGGGCACCCTATGGTGACACACTAGGACGAATAAACCCTTTACTCATCAAATCTTGAAGTTGCTCCTTTAATTCTTTCAGTTCAACTAGAGCCATTCTATATGGAGGAATGGATATGGGCTTAGTGCCTGGTTCTAGATCAATAGGGAAGTCAATATCCCTATTGGGAGGAACACCTGGAATGTCAGTAGGAAACACATCGACAAACTCTTGAACCACAGGAATAGACTCCATAGAAGGTGGTTCAACACTGGTATCTCGAATGAAAGCTAAGTAAGACAAACACCCCCTATCAATCAATTTCTTAGCATGGATGTAGGAAATAACTTTGCTAGGATAAGAACCACTATCACCCTTCCACTCAATCTTTGGTACACCAGACATGGTTAAGGTCACAGTCTTTTCATAGCAATCAAGAATAACATGATAAGGAGAAAGCCAGTCCATCCCCAAGATAACATCAAAGTCTACCATCTCAAGAATAATCATGTCTACCCAAGTATCATACCCAGCCAGAGAAACAAGACAGGATCGATACAGTCGATCCACCACTAAAGGCTCACCTACTGGTGTGGAAACAAACACGGGCACAGACATCCGTTCGTACAACAATTCAAACCCAAACGAAAAGTATGTAGACACATAAGAGTAATTAAATCCGGGATCAAATAACACAGATGCAGGTCGATGACAAACTGGAACAATACCTGTAATCACTACGTCTGAAGCCTCAGCCTCGGGCCTCCCAGGGAAAGAATAGCACTGAGCTCCTCTGCCACCCCCGGTCTGAGCAACACCTCGATCTCCACCACGTGGAACCAAGGCACCACTATCTGACGTCCTGCCACCTCTGGTAGTTTGACCCCTGCCTCGACCCTTGGTCGGTGGAGCTGAATCCCTAGCTGGAGCTGCCGAATAAGTACGATGAGGTCCCGAATGAATCTGAAAGGGACAGTATCAAATCAGGTGGCCTGGATCCCCACAGACACTAGTCATATAGAAATCCAAAGAATTACAAGTTTGAAACTGTCTTTCTTCTCAAATAGAACAAAGCAGAAAGGAAACAGGACAAGAGAGTCAGCCAAATGACAACAACTATCTCTCTAAATCTCCTGAGAAGCCTCGGATGATCAAGAAATATACCACTCACGGTCCGGGCTCAAAACCTACACAAGTGTAGAAGCAAGGGTGAGTACCATAAACAACGCGGTACCCAACAAGTCAACTAGCAAAACAGAGTAAGTCCGATAGAATACACAAACTCCTTTCACACCCAACCACATACCACCGAACTACACACCTGCACTAAGAAAAGTCCCAATCCAGCAATACATAATACATTCTAGATATAGTTTCCACTATGTCACAAATATCAAGTCACAAGTCACAACTCACAAGTAACAACACAATGAAACACAGGAGTAACATCATGCCATACAGGAATATGCAGGGATGAGATGTAATGCTTATGCAATAGTTGCCGGCAAATACCTCGGCATCACAACATCAATAGCAAAGATCTCAGTATCACAATATCGCCGGCAAAGACCTCGGCATCACAATATCGCCGGCAAAGTTCTCGGCATCACAATATCGCCAGCAAAGACCTCGACATCACAATATCGCCGGCAAAGACCTCGGCATCACAATATCGCCGGCAAAGACCTCGGCATCACATCTCGACCGGTAAAGACCTCGGTCCCAACATTTTTTTTACCATCTCACTCATATCAATATTCAAAACCAATGCAATGTGTGTGATAAAGAATGAATGCACATGAGGTAAAATCGACAACAAATCCACTCCTCATAACCAACCACAATAATATATCTCAAGAGAATATATATATAATTCTCATCACTTAAATACATCTTTAAATTCAAGTGTCACAACAACACGCCAATTCACATCTTATATTTAAGTATCCTCATTAAAATATTTCATGAATCGCACATAGGAGAAAGGATAATTCGAGAATTCTACAAGAATTACAAAGTTTTAAGAGTTCACTTGCCTTAGTCAAATCACGATCAGTCAAACACTTGAGCCTGTCCCTTTCGATTGGAATCCGTAGCACCACGATCTAGTCATATAAGTTACCACAATAAGATTTCACAACTCATAATACCCATATTACTATATGTCTAGCCTAGACCTAAAAACTAATCAATTCCATAGTCAATTCCCAAAAAATATTTCAAGCCTAGGACTAAGTCTTAATTTCTCCAATATTAATACAAACATATATGTATACATACACGTCCAAAGACGCCTAAGACAAGAACGAAAGCATCTGGCAGAAGAGTACTGCTGATGCAAGGGACCAAAGGTAGTAAAGGGTTACTACAAAGAACAAAAACTATTTTTCCTTTACATTCCCAATGTTTGCTACTCCCATAACCACTGCCAACATTAATGCATAAATATTACACTTGAATGGAAATCCTAGTGGAAATCCTAGTCACGGCAAGCAATTAAATTGACCCAATAAGAAAAATCAATTGATATCTTTATTTGAATTCATCCAAACTTCCATTCTTTACATTTATTTTTCCATGCCAGCAACATATATGTATGGAATCATTAATAGCAACATTTATCCATGAAAGGCACTAAGAACATAAAAAATTTTTTTACTCCTTTCCTGGACACAACGTGCAGCAATGGCGTCGTCGGCGTATGTTAACACCCTTCCTCTTTTGTTTTATTTTTTTAAAACTGATAACTCCACTAACCTAATTTAATACATAGATCAAGTGGATATAGGGTTTTTAACAAACGAACATTTACCCTAGCACTTCTTAATTATTCAAATTTGCCCATAAATTAACTAGTCTTAGTTATCGAATAGTCCAAAGTACCCCCTAAAATTTTTCGAGGGAGATATTTTTATGAAATCAAGTGGACTAACTCTAAAAATAATATTATGGGTCATTACATTGTCCACCACTAAAAATCATGTTCGTCCTCGAACATAAGGTAAAAGAAAGTACCTGAAGCTTCGAAAAGATAAGGATATTTAGCACGCATGTCAGACTCTGTCTCCCAAGTCGCCTCTCTAACTGGACGATTCTTCCAGTGCACCTTCACGGAAGCAATCTCTTTGTTTCTAAGCTTTCGAACCTGTCTATCTAAAATAGCTATAGGCTCCTCCTCAAACGACAAGTCTGGACTCAACACCACCGAATCAAATGAAAGTATATGAGACTCATCGGCCACATACTTCCGAAGCATGGAGACATGAAACGCAGGATGCACGGATGACAAGCTAGGTGGCAAAGCTAGTCTATAGGCCACCTCTCCGGCTCGCTCTAAAATCTCAAACGGGCCAATGAATCTAGGGCTAAGCTTCCCTTTCTTACCAAACCACATAACTCCCTTCATAGGTGACACCCTAAGCCAAACATGATCACCCACCATAAACTCTAGGGCTCGAACCCTCCTATCTGCGTAACTCTTTTGTCGACCGCACCTACCCTGGATCATATGGACCTACTCCATAGCATCCCTAAGAAAGTCTGCATCTAATGAGTCTATCTCAGCAGAATCAAACCAACCAATCGGCGATCTACACCGTCTACCATACAAAGCTTCGGCCATTCGTATAGTAGAGTGGTAACTATTATTATAGGCAAACTCTGCTAAGGGAAAGTGTTGGTCCCAACGGGAACCAAAATCGATCACACACGCTCGAAGCATGTCCTCCAACACCTGAATCGTCCGCTCAGACTGTCCATCTGTCTGAGGGTGAAATGCTAAACTCATATCCAACTGAGTGCCTAGACCGTGCTGCAAGGCCCTCCAAAAATGTGAAGTGAAAAGTGAACCCCGATCCGAAATGATAAAAATAGGCACACCATGTAATCTAACTATCTGACTGATGTAAAGCTCAGCCAACTTCTCTGCTGTATACTTAACCTTGACAGGAATGAAATGGGCAGACTTAGTCAATCGATCCACAACTACCCAGATAGAGTCATAACCACCCACAGTAGTGGGCAAACCCACCACAAAATCCATGGTGATACGCTCCCATTTCCATGTAGGAATGGGCATCCTTTGTAACTCAGCTCTAGGCCTTTGGTGCTCATACTTAACCTGCTGACAAGTTAAACACCTGAACACAAAGTCTGTGATGTCCTTTTTCATGCCACACCACCAGTAATGCTGACTCAGGTCATGATACATCTTCGCCGCTCTTGGATGAATGGATAAACGAGCACAATGAGCCTCCTCAAGAGTCAATCTAATCAAGTCACCCACCTTAGGCACACAAATTCGAACTCCAATCCTCAAAACACCATCAGGATCAAGCGTTGCTTCCTTCGCCTCTCCTCTAATCACTTTATCTCTGATGAGACACAACTTTTCATCCTCAAACTGGCGCTCTCGAATCAGGTCTATCAAGGAAGAACGAGCCTCAATGAAAGCAAGCACACCACCCTCATCCGAAGTTGTAACCTGACTAGGCCATTAGCTAGGCGCTGAACATTCCTAGCCAAAGATCGCTCCTCAAGTCTAATGGCGTTTAGACTCCCCATGCTAGAAGTCTTTCTACTCAAGGCATCAGCCACCACATTAGCCTTCCCCCGATGATATAAGATGGTCAAATCATAATCTTTTAGCAACTCAATCTACCTACGCTGTCTCAAGTTCAGATCCTTTTGACTGAAAATATATTGAAGACTCCTATGATGAGTGAAGACTTCACAATGAACCCCATATAAGTAATAACGCCACAACTTAAGCACAAAAACCACAGCCGCTAGCTCTAAGTCATGGGTAGGATAATTCTTCTCATGAACCTTCAATTGTCTAGAAGCACAGGCAATCACTTTTCCCTTTTGCATCAACACACCACCTAAACCAACTCCTGAAGCATCATAATGCACCGTAAAGTCCACACTTGTCTCCGGTAGTGTCAAAATGGGAGCTGAAGTCAACAAAGTCTTGAGCTTTTGGAAGCTCTCCTCACACTCATCAGACCAATGAAAGGCTAAATTTTTCTGAGTTAATCTAGTCAATGGGGCTGCAATAGAAGAAAAACCCTGAATAAACCATCGATAATACCCAGCTAACCCCACAAAATTGCGAATCTCGGTGCTGAAGTAGGTCGTGTCCAACCTCTAACTGCCTCCACCTTAGTCTGATCCACTATAATCCCATCCATTGATACCACATGCCCTAGGAATACCACCGAATCAAGCCAGAAATCACACTTGGAGAATTTTGCAAATAACGTTTCTTCCCTCAACCTCTGTAGACTATTCTCAAGTGAAGAACGTGATCAGCCTCAGTCTTGGAATATATCAAAATGTCATCAATGAATACTATCACAAAAGAATCTAAGTACGAATGAAACACTCTATTCATAAACTCCATGAATGCTGCAGGGGCGTTAGTCAACCCGACGGACATCACCAGAAACTCATAGTGGCCATAGCGGGTTCGAAAAGCTGTCTTAGGAATATATGATGCCCTAATCCTCAACTGATGATAACCAAACCTCAAATCAATCTTAGAGAACAGAGCCGCTCCCTGAAGCTGATCAAACAAGTCATCAATACGGGGAAGAGGGTACTTGTTCTTGACAGTCACTTTGTTCAACTGTCTGTAATCAATACACATCCTCATAGACCCATCTTTCTTTTTCACAAACAAGACTGGGGCACCGCATGGTGACATACTAGGACGAATAAACCCTTTACTCATCAAATCTTGAAGTTGCTCCTTTAATTCTTTCAGTTCAGCTGGAGCCATTCTATATGGAGGAATGGATATGGGCTTAGTGCCTGGTTCTAGATCAAAAGGGAAGTCAATATCCCTATCGGGAGGAACACTTGGAAGGTTCAGTAGGAAACACATCGACAAACTCCTGAACCACAGGAATAGACTCCATAGAAGGTGGTTCAACACTGGTATCTCGAATGAAAGCTAAGTAAGACAAACACCCCTTATCAATCAATTTCTTAGCATGGATGTAGGAAATAACTTTGCTAGGATAAGAACCACTATCACCCTTCCACTCAATCTTTGGTACACCAGGCATGGCTAAGGTCACAGTCTTTTCATAACAATCAAGAATAACATGATAAGGAGAAAGCCAGTCCATCCCCAAGATAACATCAAAGTCTACCATCTCAAGAATAATCATATCTACCCAAGTATCATACCCAGCCAAAGAAACAAAACAGGATCGATACAGTCGATCCACCACTAAAGGCTCACCTACTGGTGTGGAAACATGCACGGGCACAAACATCCGTTCGTACAACAATTCAAACCCAGACGAAAAGTATGTAGACACATAAGAGTAGGTAGATTCGGTATCAAATAACATAGATGCAGGTCGATGACAAACTGGAATAATACCTGTAATCACTGCGTCTGAAGCCTCAGCCTCAGGCCTCCCAGGGAAAGAATAGCACTGAGCTCCTCTGCCACCCCCGGTCTGAGCAACACCTCGATCTCCACCACGTGGAACCAAGGCACCACTATCAAACGTCCTGCCACCTCTGGTAGTTTGACCCCTGCCTCGACCCCTTGTCGGTGGAGCTGAATCCCTAGCTGGAGCTGCCGAATAAGTACGATGAGGTCCCGAATGAATCTGAAAGGGAGAGTATCGAATCAGGTGGCCTGGATCCCCACAACCAAAGCAAAACCTCGGTGTAGAAGACTGTTGTCCACCAAATGAACTGCTATGGCTACCACGGGTGGAATTGCGGGTCCCTCGAGACATTTGTCCACCCTCAACTACTGGCATAGATGCATGCACAGGATCCTGACGCCTGAAAGATCCACCACTCCCATGCGAACCTCTACCTCCGGATGAAGTACCAGAAAACTGACCTGTAGTACGAGCCCTCTTTGGGTCCCCAAACTCCTCCCGAACCAGCAACTCTGCCTCCTTGGCGTTGCTCACAATAGACTGAAAGGAAGCCCCCTCACGAGCTGCCCTGAATATATAAGATCTAATAGAGAAATTCAAGCCCTCACAAACCTACGAACTCTCTCCACCTCATCTGGAATTATAGCTAAGGCATGTCGAGATAACTGACAAAAACGAGCCTCATACTCAGTAACAATCATACCACCCTACCTCAAATCCTCAAACCTCAATCGGCTCTCCTCTCGTACACTCCAAGGAATGAAAAGATCTTGAAAAGCACTGGAGAACACATTCCATTCCACTGGAGAGGATCCGACTGGTCTGGATCTCACATAGGTCCTCCACCACTCCCTGGCTGGCCCACGGAGCTGGAGTGCAATGAAACGAACACCACGCTGATCAACCAAACCCACTGCTTCTAGCATCTCATGGCACAAGGTCAGAAACTCATGGGCGTCCTCGCTCCTACCACCCTGAAATTGAGGTGGTTTCATCTTCTGAAATCTTTCGTAACTAAGCTGATCATCTGCTGCCAAAACTGCCTCTGGAGTGGTTTGTGCCCCAATAGCTGATACAGGAACCACTGGGGGCTGACCCACCTGATTATCATGAACTTGGTCGTGATGATGCCCTGAAGTCTGTTCTCCCACTCTCATTTGAGAAACTCCCTGCGTGCCTGTCGCACCACCCCCCGAGTGAAGTTCTCAAGCATGTCCATCATCCTCAGCAGGGTGTCCTGAAGCAATGGTGCAGCTGTGGGCTCTGGAAGAGCCTGATCCTCATCAACTTCTATCTGTGGCTCTGGAGAAGCCCCTCTAGGCTGTCCTCTAACTGGTGCCGCCCCTCGGGCACGTCCTCTCACTGATGTCACTCCACGAGCACGACCTCTAGCTCGACCCCTTCCCCTACCTCTAACTGGGGTCTCAATCATAGTCTCGGGAGCTGCCTCGCTTCTACCACCAGTAATCGTAGCTATAGACCTTGCCATCTGTCAAAAGAGCAAGGGCACAACTCAATACTAATGGAGATAACCACGCACGATAAGAGGGAATGAATAAAAAGAAGTTTCCTAACAGTCTTCATAGCCTCTCAAGGATAAGTACAGACGTCTCCGTACCGATCCTTGAGACTCTAATTAGACTTGGCTCGTACACACGTGAGTCCTATGAACCTGGGGCTCTGATACCAACTGTCACGACCAAAAAATGGACGTGATGGCACTTTCTCAAACCCACCAGAACAAGTCAGCCTAAACCCAACAAGAATATCGAAATAACGTGCGGAAATACTAAATAAAATAGATAACTAAAAGGAAAAATCTCCACAAACTTAAATACCACCAAAGGATTGGTTGTCACTTGTACAAGCCACTAGTCATACAGAAATCCAAAGAATTACAAGTTTGAAACTGTCTTTCTTCTCAAATAGAACAAAGCAGAAAGGAAACAGGACAAGAGAGTCAGCCAAATGACAACAACTATCTCTCTAAATCTCCTGAGAAGCCTCGGATGATCAAGAAATATAGTACTCACGGTCCGGGCTCAAAACCTACACAAGTGTAGAAGCAAGGGCGAGTGCCATAAACAACGCGGTACCCAACTAGTCAACTAGCAAAACAGAGTAAGTCCGATAGAATACACAAACTCCTTTCACACCCAACCACATACCACCGAACTACACACCTGCACTCAGAAAAGTCCCAATCCAGCAACACATAATACATTCTAGAGATAGTTTCCGCTATTTCACAAATATCAAGTCACAAGTCACAACTCACAAG
This sequence comes from Solanum rostratum, assembly GCA_029948455.1. Classification (NCBI taxonomy): domain Eukaryota; kingdom Viridiplantae; phylum Streptophyta; class Magnoliopsida; order Solanales; family Solanaceae; genus Solanum; species Solanum rostratum. The sequence continues at coordinate 57,510,423 of CM057048.1, forward strand.
TAACAACACAATCAAACACAGGATTAACATCATGCCATATAGGAATATGCAAGGATGAGATGCAATGCTTATGCAATAGTTGCCGGCAAAGACCTCGGCATCACAACATCAATAGCAAAGATCTCAGTATCACAATATCGCCGGCAAAGACCTCGGCATCACAATATCACCGGCAAAGACCTCGGCGTCACAATATCGCCGGCAAAGAACTCGGCATCACAATATCGCCGGCAAAGATCTCGGCATCACAATATCGCCGGCAAAGACCTCGGCATCACATCTCGACCGGTAAAGACCTCGGTCCCAACTTTTTTTTTACTATCTCACTCATATCAATATTCAAAACCAATGCAATGTGTGTGATAAAGAATGAATGCACATGAGATAAAATCGACAACAAATCCACTCCTCATAACCAACCACAATAATATATCTCAAGAGAATATATATATAATGCTCATCACTTAAATACATGTTTAAATTCAAGTGTCACAACAACATGCCAATTCACATCTTATATTTAAGTATCCTCATTAAAATATTTCACGAATCACATATAGGAGAAAGGATAATTCGAGAATTCTACAAGAATTACAATGTTTTAAGAGTTCACTTGCCTTAGTCAAATCACGATCAGTCAAACACTTGAGCCTTTCCTTTTTGATTGGAATCCGTAGCACCACGATCTAGTCATATAAGTTACCACAATAAGATTTCACAACTAATAATACCCATATTACTATACGTGTAGCCTAGACCCAAAAACTAATCAATTCCATAGTCAATTCCCAAAATTTCAAGTCTAGGATTAAGTCTTAATTTCTCCAATGTTAATACAAACATATATGTATACATACACGTCCAAAGACGCCTAAGACAGGAACGAAAGCATATGGCAGAAGAGTACTGCTGATGCAAGGGACCAAAGGTAGTAAAGGGTTATTGCAAAGAACAAAAACTATTTTTCCTTTACATTCCCAATGTTTGCTACTCCCATAACCACTGCCAACATTAATGCATAAATATTACACTTGAATGGAAATCCTAGTGGAAATCCTAGTCAGGGTAAGCAATTAAATTGACCCAATAAGAAAAATCAATTGATATCTTTATTTGAATTCATCCAAACTTCCATTCTTTACATTTATTTTTCCATGCCAGCAACATATATGTATGGAATCATTAATAGCAACAATTATCCATGAAAGGCACTAAGAACATAAAATGAAATTTTACTCCTTACCTGGACACAACGTGCAGCAATGGCGTCGTCGGCGTATGTTGACACCCTGCCTCTTTTGTTTTATTTTTTTAAAACTGATAACTCCACTAACCTAATTTAATAATAGATCAAGTGGATATAGGGTTTTTAACAAATTAACATTTACCCCAGCACTTCTTAATTATTCAAATTTGCCCATAAATTAACTAGTCTTAGTTATCGAATAGTCCAAAGTACCCCCTAAAATTTTTCGAGGGAGATATTTTTATGAAATCAAGTGGACTAACTCCAAAAATAATATTATGAGTCATTACAGTAATAGTAATAATAATATTAATAGTAATAATAATAATAATAGTAATAATAATAACAACAACAATAACAACAACAACAACAACAACAACAACAACAACAACAACAACAACAACAACAACAACAATAATTTTGTAAATTATGAATGCAAAAAATATACACATTTTCGGGTACAAATTAAAATATAAACTTATAAAACAATATTTTTTAAAATACTAAAATAATCTAACATAAAAAAAGGGAGTTAAGGTGGGTCAAAATTGGGTGTCAACAATTCTTTCTTCGCCAAAATTCTTCTTGAATCATCTTTATTAGCTAAGGTATGTGGGATTGATTCTTGGTTCCTTTCGACCAAGAAGACCCAAACTCTTTTCAAATGATTTTCATGGAATTTTGCTTACTTTAAATATGGATTTTGAGAATTCTTGTTTAATAAATTCAATTGAAGTATGAGTTGTGCTTTATTTATGATTTTAAGTTGATTTAAGCCCAAATGTAATGGTTCGCATTGAGATTAAGAAGTTATGAATGTGCATGTCCCCTTTAAAGCTTGATTTTTTCATGGGTAATCTATATTAAGATTTAAATGTAAATTTTACTCATGTCTTTACTTGAATTTCATAATATATTGTTGATTTAAGTTTGAGCCTCAATTACCCATGCTATTCTCATCTCATTCAAAGCATACACATTCATGAGCATCAGATTTTATGAAAATTATGAAGTGGGTTAAGCCTAATTGTGTTTAAATATATGATTTTGATATGATTATGATTATGACATTGACAAGAATGTGATCACAAATATGTCTATTGTTATTGGCTCTTTGAGCATAGTAGCCGCTTGCACTATATTTTTTAATGAATGAGCTATTCCTATGCATGAGAAATATGATATTGAACTATGATTTGGCTTTTTAGCCAAGAATGCATGATTATGAGAAATGTTTGGCTTTTAAGCCTAAATGTGCATTGAAATGATTTGAGATGACTATTGCCTCTTTTGAACTTATGTATTGTAATGACCAGGAACATGGTTTTGAGTTTTTGAGCCTGAAACTAGTTTAAATGAGTTTTCTCGTGTTTTGGCCAAGGAGACTCCAAATTCAAACTCTGATGATTTCGTTGGATTCGGAATATTGATTTTGGTCTAGAAGGACCCTTCGTTCAGTTTTCGAAGCTTTAGGGTGTGTTTTGGTCCTTTTGATTGTTTTTGATATTGGAAAATGGGACCCACATGAGAATAAAACGACTTCTGCTGGGAATTTCGACTACACCGTTGAGTCCGAAATATTGTTTCCAATCAGATTCTATAAATAGAATGTATTTTTCCTACTCCGGATGAGGCCGGAGCATTAGACTTAAGTTTGAGAGTTTGCTGAAGATGCTGAAGCGGGGATGACGTGACCCAATTAGGCGCTGCCACATGGCAGACGCAGTAAATAAAATATGCAGATTCCTTCTCAGATTTTTTAGACTTCTCACAAACTTCCAACAGCGATTTCTCCCTCGATTTTGGTCCGATTTAGGTGATTCAAAAAGCTAAATTGCGTATTTTTCTGAAAAGAACACCATGGGAGTTTCAGAAATTAATTTTGGCATGCGTTCAAGGTAAAATTTGCTGTTTTTGGCTGGTTTGGATGGTTTTTTTGAAACTTTAAACATGAGATTTCTACCTCGTTTTAGCTCCGATTTAGAAATGGTTTTCGCCATTGAATTCCTTATTACTTGGAGAACACTTTCATGTATAAATTTTCAGATTTCCGATGACTTTTTTCGATGATGAAATTTTTGGATCATTTTCCCCTTTTCACTCAAATTAATTGATTTTAGTGTCATTAGATTCGTTATGTGATTGTGATGTTATATTTGAATAGATTTTGGTGATTTGGAGTATCATAGAGAGGGAAAAGCTTCATAATTGATGTGATTCGAGACTTTATATAAGGCAAGTGGATTTCTAATCTTTTGTTAAATATGTTGAACCTCGCATGCTCTAATGTATATAGAATTGAGTACTTTGGGATAGAGATGGATTAATGTGGGCTTTGATCAAAATATTTTGAATTGAATAATTATTCCTATGGTGATATTTGACTTGTGAATTAATTGTGGAAGTGCTTTTTTAAGGGAAATAATGAATTATTTGATATTGATATCGAATTGGTACTTATTTTGAGATGTGACTGTTATTGAGGTTGTGATGGTATTGAGATATTAAGGATATTGCAACATTTATGGTATTGGGTAATACCCTTATTCTTGTAATTCTTCTATGTGTGATTCGTGAAATATTTTAATATTATAAAAAATGAGGCAATTAAATATAAACGCGAGTTGGTGTGCTGTTGTGACACTTGAATTGAAAATGTGGCTAAGTGATGAGAATTCTATTTTTGAGATATATTGTTGTGGTTGGTGATTAAGAGTTGATTTGTTTGTGGACTTCATCTCATGTTCATTCATTCTATGTCACACATAATTTTCATTGGTTCTGGATATTGATATGAGTGAGATGGTAAAGAAAAGAGAAAAACAAATTGGGGACGAGGTCTTTACCGGTCGAGATGTGATGCCGAGGTCTTTGCTGGCGATGTTGTGATACTAAAATCTGTGATAGTGAGATTGTGATGCTGAGGTCTTTGCCGGCGATATTGTGATACCAAAAGCTGTGATAGTGAGATTGTGATGCCGAGGTCTTTACCGGCGATATTACGATGCTGAAATATGTGATAGTGATATTGTGATGCCGAGGTCTTTGCTGACGATATTGTGATACTGAGATCTTTGCTATTGATATTTGATGCCGAGGTCATTGTCGACAATTATTGCATAAGCATTGCATCTCATCCTTGCATGCTATTATGTAGCATGGTGTTATTCTGGTGATTGATTATGTTATCACTTGTGAGTTATGACTTATGATTTGATAATTGTGATATACTGAAAAACTATTTTTATTGTGTATTGTGTGTTGCTGGGTTGGGACTTTTCTGAGTGCAGGTTTGTAGTTCAGCGGTATGTGGTTGGGTGTAAAGGAGTTATTTGGTTCTTCATTGTTTTACTCTAGGTTAGTTCCATTTGTTGAGTACCGCGTTGTCTTGGTACTCACCCCCTTGCTACATTTTTGTAGGTTGTGAGCCCGGTCCCTCTAGTTAGAATTTTCTCATTGCAGGACCGAGCTTTCGGATTATCCTTAAGGTAGCTGATTATGTCACCGGTGGACCTTCAAGGAATCTATTATTATGTTACGTTCTATTTGAGGACTAGATATTTGATACATTTATTTCGTTCAAGTATTATGTATTTAGAGGCTTGTACATGTGACATCAGTTCTGGGATGGTTGTAGTTCGGTCTTCCTATGATTATTTGTCATATTAGACTATTTTCTCTTCCGCTATTATTGTTATGTTTGGATCAATAAGTATTCGGCTGACTCGCCTTGGTGGGTTAGGTGAGTGCCATCACGTCCATTTTTGGGTCGTGACAGTTGGTATCAGAGCCCCAGGTTCATAGGTCTCACATGTGTACAAGCCCAGTCGAGTAGAGTCTTAAGGATCAGTGCAGAGAGTCTGTTGCTTATCCTTGAGAGGCTATAGAGATTATTATGAAATTTCCTCTTATTCTCTCGATTCTTGTCGTGCGTGGTTGTTGTAGGTCTCGGTATACTGCGTGGTTTAAAATTTGATCCAGCTCAAAGGTAATGGATTTAAGGATGAATGTTTAGTAAATCTTGGATTGTCTCTTAATTCGAAACGATTTGGGTGTGGATGAGGTCCGATAAGGTATGTCAAGGGTAACTATCGAACAGAGAAGTTGAATTGAAGGAGCAGCTTTAAGATCTCTTGAGTTAAGAGTTCATATTCCCTAGTTTGTTTCCATGGGGTTCCCTGTTTTGTTTGTAAAGAAAAAATGATGGTTCTATGAGAATGTGTATGGATTACAGATAGTTCAAAAAGTGACCGTTAAGAAAAAGTGTCCTCTCCTTATAATTGATGATCCTTTTGACCAGCTTCAGGGTGAAACCATGTTTCCGAAGATTGATTTGAGATCTGAATATCAGCTAAGGATCAGGGATTCAACATTTCTAAGCCAGCATTTGGACGAGGTGTCGGCATTATGAGTTCCTTATGATGTCCTTTGGGATAACCGATGCCCTTGCCGCATTTAGAGAGTTGACGAATGATGTATTTCGACTATATTTGGGTTCCTTATTTTTTTTATTTTCATTAATGATATATTGGACCACTTCAATGCCAAAGAAGATCATGAGCGGCATTTGAGGATTGTACTTCAATAGATTAAAGAGGAGAGGTTATATGACAAGTTTTTCCATATGTGAGTTTTGGCTGAGTTCGATGGCATTTCTAGGTATGTTGTTGTTGTATCTTATATCATATGGGAAGGCCCATGGGGTGGATAATGCTTTGAGTAGGAAGGCCTCAATCTTAGGGGGTGTTGTAGCTATTCAGGTTAAGGAGTGACCATTAGCTAGATATGTTCAAAAATTGGGCAATAGATTGGTAAGGGTGTAGACTTCAGCATCGAGGGTGGTGCTTTCCTAGTCTACCAGATGTCCGGGTGATTCGTAAATGTGGCATAGCGTCATTAACGTAATGACTATGTTATCGATGTAATAATTATGGGATTCCAGTTGTGAAGTTTTCAAATGAGGGTTTATTGGTATGGACAGAGGATGACATTGTGTTCATTAAAATCAGGACCTCTACTAAGTCTTCTTGGAGTGGATATGTTACACAAATGACTATGACACAACTGCTTTGGTGGTGTTTATGTCTATTTGGATAGGGCTATGGGTTGTACTGCTTCTGCTACCCATCTTTTCTGTGGAAGAAGGTATATTGTTTGGTGAGAGATGAACTCAAGGAGACAAAAGTATGGACCATTCGAGCACAAACTTCTTGAAGAATATGGTGAAGAATATGGTGCATTCTGGTGGTAAATATGGTGGGACTTTTGATGTGGTACGGATAATATACAAGGACAGAGACATTGATCATTGAGTGCACACACTAGTTACTAAGGAGTTATGAATTGTTGCACTTCCTTAGGTAGTGGAGTTTGGCATTACCGTTACATTTGGGGAGAACCAATTGATTGTTACTATGGATGCTTGGGTTTGGAATCCGTTATAAGGAAAGTTGTAGTGATGAATCTTAGAATGAGTATTAATATGTTTAAGTGTGATTTTATTTCAAAGATCTATATGGGGATTGGTGACCTCATTGTAAGCTAAGAGAAGTGCTTTGATATCGAGACAACAAGCATATGGACTAATAAGGTTTCGACAAGTTCACTTGTATAAATGGAAATGGAAATGATAGTGAGAAAGTACATATGGATAATTGGTTGAGTCAGTAAATTTTACTGGTATGACTTAGGATTGGGCTACCATATCAATCATAACAACGGTTTTATTATATGTCATGAGTTTAGTTGCCTGATTCAACTCTGGTAAGATAGTTACACTGGTATCAGCAAGGTTAAGAGATTGTTTGGTAAGGTATGAGAGAGAAGTCTACATAGGTTGGCTTGAGTGTGAGAATGAATTTCTTTATGGTATTCAATTCAGTGACTAGCAAGACTTAGGTTGCGAGTAACGAGTATGACAAGGTATCTGAAAAAGCGATTGATGAAAAAGTAGAGTATGCAATCTCTAAAGATCTTCAAGATGTATATTAACCATGATTGAGAAGGAAATCAATTGCATAGTGTGAATTGAGATTCAGGGTTTCATGGTACTTGCATTCACGATAATTGATTTTTTCAATGTATGGATTAGTCTAATGGGATAATCGGTTATGTTGGTTACTGAGCATTTTTGAAGGGTTTTGAGCTTGTTTGATTATAGATTCTGTTACTTTTGACGGTGAAGGGACTAAATGAAGTTTCATTTGAGCAGTTTGGTGTAAAGTAAAAGACAATCTGTTGTGGAAATTTTTGTAAGAAAGTATAACAATAAATGGGTTAGGAAGGAGTATATAAGCCTTGGGCATCAAAGAGTTTGGGCACCTAGGATTAGGCCATGAATATGGGTTTAGCATTCAAACATCCTCGCAATATTTATGACATATACAAGTTAAGAAAAGTAAAGGAAAGTAGACATCATATATGGGTCCATGGTTCAGAGTCGTAAATTGTATGGATTTTTGCTTTGAGTTCGTGTGATAATGTGAGAGGGGTTGACTCATCAACGGATTATGAGAGACTATGAACTTTTTTTTAGAAAGTTTGGTTTGGGTGGGGATGACAAACAGTGATCTGTGAGAAATTATGCAGTTCATGTTAGGTTGGATTTCTCAATCATAATAGGTGACTCATGGAAGCAATATAGAAAATACTCACCATTTGATATGTGTCACTGATAACTTTGGATCAGATGAATACTACTTCATTGATGGAGGTTAACGTAAACTATAATGATGGATTATATTGGTACTTAGTGGTAAATGGAGGTTATGTGCTCATGGTATGTAGATTTCCTAGGGTGATCAAGAATTTCTTAAGTTTGGCATGAGGGAACGATTGTTGGAGAGGACGTTAAGGCATTTTTCGCTTCGAAGGGTTATATGTAGTTGAGGTTGATTTCTAATTAAATAGTTGTAGCTCGTGGAAAGGGAACCATACTTGATTCAGCTATTACTCCAACATCCGAGAAGTATTATTTGAGGTTTTATAATCTTGGGAGTGTCATTCACTAGTTGTCAAATTTAGTTAGGTTCTCTCTTACGAATATGTATTGTTGAAGTATTAGAATTGCGCAGCTTAAGTTCAGGGAGGATTATGTTAAGGGAATGGGACTTGGACGAGGTTTGCGATGGTTGGTAGATTACAATTGACTATTATTAGTTCAAGTTTGGTTCATTAGCTAGTGTCCGACTTGATAGCTACTCTTAGAGGGCAAAATTTCATGTTGACTCATAAGTATTATTATTGCAGGTACATTTTTATGTTATAGCTCTCGAGAATAATGTCACTTCGAAGCAATTAATGACTTGAGAAGGGTATATCAGACTCTTGGTTACTTCTAGTGAGGCTCCTCCCTTTGCCTTATGTTCGAGGAAGAACATGGTTTTTAGTGGTGAATAATGTAATGACCCTAAAAATGGTTTTGAGCCCGAAACTAGTTTAAATGAGTTTTCTCGAGTTTTGGCCAAAGAGACCTCAAATTCAAATTCTGATGATTCCGTTGGATCCAGTATATCGATTTTTGTCTAGAAGGACCCTTTGTTCAATTTTCGAAGCTTCCGGGTGTGTTTTGGTCCTTTCGATTATTTTCAATATTGGAAAATGGGACCCACATTGGAATAAAACAACCTCTGGTGGGAATTTCGACTACACCATTGGGTCTGAAATATTATTTCCGATTAGATTTCATATATGGAATGTGTTTTTTCGACTCTGGATGAGGCCGGAGCATTAAACTTAAGTTTGAGAGTTTGCTGAAGATGCTGAAGCGGGGATGACGTGGCCCAATTAGGCGCTGCCATGTGGCAGGCACAGTAAATAAAATCTGCAGATTCCTTCTCAGATTTTTTAGACTTCTCACAAACTTCCATCAGCGATTTCTCCCTCGATTTTGGTCCGATCTAGGCGATTCAAAAAGCTAAATTGTGTATTTTTCCGAAAGGAACACTGTGGGAGTTTCAGAAACTAATTTTGGCACGTGTTCGAGGTAAAATTTGCTATTTTTGGCTGGTTTAGATTTTTTTTTGAAACTTTAAACATAAGATTTCTACCTCGTTTTAGCTCCTTTTTTGAAATGGTTTTCACCATTGAATTCCTTATTACTTGGAGAACACTTTCATGTGTAAATTTTTAGATTTTCGATGACTTTTTCCGATGACGAAATTTTTGGACCATTTTGCCCTGTTCACCCGAATTAATTGATTTTAGTGTCATTAGATTTGTTATGTGATTGTGATGTTATATTTGAATAGGTTTTGGTGATTTGGAGTTTCGTAGAGAGGGAAAAGCTTCAGAATTGATGTGATTCGAGACTTAATATAAGGCAAGTGGATTTCTAATCTTTTGTTAAATATGCTGAACCTCGTATGCTCTAATGTGTATAGAATTGAGTATTTTGGGATAGAGATGGATTAATGTGGGCTTTGATCAAAATATTTTGAATTGAATGATTATTCCTATGGTGATATTCGACGTGTGAATTAATTGTGAAAGTGTATTATAAGGGAAATAATGAATTATTTGATATTGATATCGAATTGGTACTTATTTTGAGATGTGACTGTTATTGAGGTTGTGATGGTATTGACATATTAAGGATATTGCAACATTTATGGTATTGGGTAATACCCTATTCTTGTAATTCTTCTATGTGTGATTCGTGAAACATTTTAATATTATAAAAAAATAAGGCAATTAAATATAAACGCGAGTTGGTGTGCTGTTGTGACACTTGAATTGAAAATGTGGCTAAGTGATGAGAATTCTATTTTTGAGATATATTGTTGTGGTTGGTGATTATGTGTTGATTTTTTTGTGGACTTCATCTCATGTTCATTCACTCTATGTCACACATAATTTTCATTGGTTTTGGATATTGATATGAGTGAGATGGTAAAGAAAAGAGAAAAAGAAATTGGGGCCGAGGTCTTTACCGGTCGAGATGTGATGCCGAGGTCTTTGCCGGCGATGTTGTGATACTAAAATCTATGATAGTGAGGTTGTGATGCCGAGGTCTTTGCCGACATTATTGTGATACTAAAAGCTGTGATAGTGAGATTGTGATGCCGAGGTCTTTGCCGGTGATATTACGATGCTAAAATATGTGATAGTGATATTGTGTTGCCGAGGTCTTTGCCTGCGATATTGTGATACTGAGATCTTTGCTATTGATATTGTGATGCCGAGGTCATTGCCGATAATTATTGCATAAGCATTGCATCTCATCCTTGCATACTATTATGTGGCATGGTGTTATTCTGGTGATTGATTATGTTATCACTTCTGAGTTATGACTTGTGATTTGATAATTGTGATATACTGAAAAACTATCTTTATTGCATATTATGTGTTGCTGGGTTTGGCTTTTCTGAGTGCAGGTTTGTAGTTCGGCGGTATGTGGTTGGGTGTGAAGTAGTTACTTTTGTTCTTCATTGTTTTACTCTAGGTTAGTTCCATTTGCTGAGTACTGCGTTGTCTTGGTACTCACCCCCTTGCTACATTTTTGTAGGTTGCGAGCCCGGTCCCTCTAGTTAGAATTTTCTCATTGCAGGATTGAGCTTTCGGATTATCCTTAAGGTAACTAATTATGTCACCGGTGGACCTTCAAGGAACCATTATTATGTTACGTTCTATTTGAAAACTAGACATTTGAGACATTTATTTTATTCGAGTATTATTTATTTAGAGGCTTGTACATGTGACACCAGTTCTGAGATGGTTGTAGCTCGGTCTTCCTATGATTATTTGTCATATTAGACTATTTTCTCTTTCGCTATTATTGTTATGTTTGGATGAAATAGGAATTGGGCTGACTCGCCTTGGTGGATTAGGTGAGTGCCATCACGTCCATTTTTGGGTCATGACATGTATGTATATATATATATATATGTATTCTTGTGGGATGTTACTTAGCACCGATGGTATTAGGGCGTTAGGGCTATCACCAAGGGTCCTCTCCCTTTCCTTGAACTATGTGCTAGCATAGGAATGATAGTCATCACTGAAATGTCTGGGTCGTAAAGAAGGTGGCCACCACATACAAAATGACCAGGTCGTAAGGTGTGATATAGATTACCTTTGGCAAGTAATCTTCTCTAACCCGATGGGAGGTCAACATCAGCCAAATTCATGTAATAGCTCACATGAGTTTCATATGTCAGTTATGGTCCCATCCCCACTATATATGCGCATTTGAGCATTTCATGCGTCATCGGTTTCATGGCATATCACATACTATATCTCTTGTGATATATCTCCTTCTATATGCCCTTGTCATCTAACATTTAATACATGTTTAGTAAGCCATATGCATTGCATGCCCGTATACTTAGTACATTCAAATGTACTAACACATACTTTTTCCTACAAGATCTCACTATGTAAGGACCAAGGACTACGTTCATCTACCGTACGACGTCTAGCTTGGATCTAGAGTTTTCTTGTCGTGGTGAGTCCTATCTTCCAAGGACAAGCCGCCTATCCTCTACCTATGGTGCTTTTGTCTATGTTATTTACATTTGAGGGTGAGCCCGGGGTATGTCTTGGCCCCTATGCTATCTTATGAGTAGAGGCATTGTTGAACATCTTATAAACTCCTTTACGTTTCTTTGCTAAGTGTTGTATTTGGAGATTATGCTTATGGATATGGTTACCTATTGATTATCATTATGTGATTTGGTTATGAGCTTTATGATATGGTTTAAGCTTTGGTAAAAGATCCTAAGTCCTGAATCTTCCCCATAGAGTGAGTCATACTTATCCGCCCCTTAGTATTTATGTGTTATGTGTTATTTGAATTCATCTTACTCCCTTTCCCTATGATATCCCCATAGCGTGAGTCTTACTTCCCCGTCCCTTAGAATTATGTGTTTACTATTTGCTTTCTCTTTCAAACCCATGATGTGAATATGGATACTTGAGGCTTATTTGGGGACTCTCGGATTCCTATTCGCCATGTCACTCCTAGACCCTAGGTCCGGGTCGTGACAAGTTTGGTATAAGAGTATTAGGTTTGTAAATGATCCTTGGAGTCCAACATGCCTAGTCAAGTAGAGTTCTATTTATAGGTGTGAAGTGCACCATGCCTTTGAGTGGGAGGCTATGACGATGTTCTAGATTGTCTCACTTCTTCATGTCTTATGTCATGCTATGGATCGTATATTTGAATTCCTCATCTTGATGGTATCCTTTCTCCATTACAAAAGATGCCTCAAGGGAGAGCTCCCCTACCAAGACCGACCCTGGCTAATAAGGGTCAAACACCTCAAAGGCCTATAGAAGAGCCTATTTCTAATGGTGAATTCCATATGGCCTTTGCTATGCTTGCCTAGGTGGTGGCTTCTCAGACTAGGCAGGCCAATACTGCTCAGGATCCCATCTTGGCTTCTTGGGTGAGAGATTTCACCTGGATTAATCCTCTAGAGTTTTATGGGTCAAAGGCTGATAAGGATGCTCAAGCGTTCGTTGATGAACTCACTAAGGTGTTGAATGTTATGGGGGTCACATTTGAAGAGAAAGCTGAGTTAGCTGCATATCAGTTGAAGGATGTGGCTCAAGTGTGGTACACTCAATGGTCAATGGAGAGGGTTTGTGGTAATGTTTTTAATTGGGAAGAGTTCAAGTTTGCCTTTCTGGATCGTTTCTTCCCTCTTGAGCTTAGGGAAGCCAAGATGACTAAATTCATTAACCTCAAATAGGGTGGCATGAGTGGGAGGGACTATTTCCTCAAGTTCACTAAGCTCTCTAAGTATGCTCCTATGCTTGTGGCTGAACGTCGTGCAAGAATGGCCAAGTTCATCTATGGTATCGCTAACTTATTTGTGAAAGAGTGTTATATGTCCATGCTTATTTTGGATATGGAAATCTCCAGACTCATGGTATATGCCTTTCACGCCCTGGGAGGGTACCATTGGCGTGGCCGACACCTAAAAACTAGTGCTAATCCACAAGCGAACCTTTTAGCTTCATCACATTCATTTAATCATATAACTCTCTTGTATAGTGGAAATAAGAATAAGTTAATGGGCACATCTCCTCTAAAGTCTCAAAATGTATAGATAATAATAAAGGCTACTAGAAAGAAACTAGTTCACAATCTCAACATCAATGTTCAACCATCATCTATGGAGCCTCTATCACTAATCATGTGGTGCTAATGACAAACCCATGGCTACCCAAATCAAAATATAAGAATAGTCAAATCTAACACTAAAGCATGATGAAGTAAAAGTAGTGTATCCTCCGAAATATGGAGGGGTCACCAATCAGTTGTGAATCTCAGATTTTCAACGGAGCGCCTGTTGATGATCTCTAGTATCTGCCTCTGAATTATAAAATGATGCATTCCAAAAGGGACATCATTACTTAGAATGAATTGGTATGTAAAATAGCTGAGTGAAATGGAAACAAGTAGAATAATATGAAAACAATATCAAAACATCAAAATGTCTATCTTATGCAAGAATAGAGAGTAGATAAGTGACCTGTCGACCAATCAACCTCATCAATCAAATAACACTCAGGTCACCTCCTCTCATCTCATCTCAACACAGAGTACTCAAGGTAGAAAATTTATGGGAGTTTCTCTTATCTGATAACAATCACTTATTAGCCAATTAATGTACAACAATCACGCTGATGTTGCCACAGCTATTCCAAACTTGTCAGGTAGGGAACGAATCGAAAAGTTATTAGCTCACCGAATATGGATTCAGCTGTCAATAAGCCCGCTATTGCTTTCAGGAACTTCTAATCAAGAGGGAACCACAATATATGTGAAGGTTCTAAGCCTCACCTACATTTGGCGACGTAGTTTGATGAGTTCAAGTCAGACTAACTCTCACTCTTTTGGTGCTCGATGCTCCTCCCATGACTCAATGCTTATAAAACCGTCAATCCAATCAACTCATAGGGACTTTGACCCTATCATCAACCAGTCTCATAGGGGTGTTTCCCTCTCATCAATCAACATCTCATAGGGACTTTAGCCCTCCCATCAATTAACATCTCATTGGGACTTTAGCCCTCTTATCAATCAGTCTCATCAATGACTCTAGATTTAGAACAATCATTAGGAAACAATCGAATAGACACATCAGTGGAATTCATTTATAGAGAGACTCACCAGACGATCAAACTCTAACAACTCATCATCATTCTCTCATCACAATCACCATCACAATCGACAATCTCAACTCAAAGCTCTAGACTCAATTCTCAAGTTCATTATGCATGCTTTTTAAATTAGTCATGTAAGGTTATGAAAATTCTCATGAAAATGTTCAATTTAAGAAAACATATAGTATGATGATCATCAACATAGAAAAACATGTCGAATAAAAGTTTAAGCAAAAACATCAAGGATTCATGCATTTAGACTCTTAAACCATCAACTCATCCATGACCATCTACGGGGCACATGAGAGAACAATCCCATGCTTTTATTTTAGCCCTACATACCTGGGATGAAGCTATCAATCGGTCACGTCAAAGATTTCTTCTCAAATCTTTCAAACTCAAGATCTTCTCCTCTTTCCTCAAGCCCTAGCCTTGTTAATAGGACTTATAATGTGGGTATAGACCCTTTTTACATCAAAACGACCTTATTAGATCATGTATAGAGTTTAGGAAGGGTTGGAAATTTACCGGAATGCCCCTCGTAAAAATTATAAAATTTTTAGCTCGGAAAGCCCAGTCCAAGACGCGGTCTGGTCACGCACTTTGTATTTTTAGAAAAAGTTTCTTGAACGAGTTTTCTCAATCCTGTAAATTTTTTTTTAGAAAAGTATAAGTGCTAGTCCGTGATGGAGGTGCAATGCGCTCCTGTCGCGCACCAACACTGCTTTGCATTTCGGATGGAAAAATTATCATTTGATCGGGTCATTCTAAAAATTGACCGAGACCATTTTCTCACACAATTTTTGTTTCGATCTCAAATCCAACCTCGGATTTTCCATACGAGCATTAGAAGATGCATTACGCGCCTACCATTTCTCTAGGGATATTTTGATAATTTTATTGGGCGTTACATCATCTTCCTCTTGGGATCATTCTCCCTCGAATGATAAGTAAAGGTGGATATCAATGCACGAATAGACTAAAAATTGTCTCAACACTCAACTCAATCAGTCAAACTCTCAACTCTTCCTCGACCTCAATTAATACTACTTGGACTTAAGGATAGTAAGTCACATCAAGAATAGATCAATCACTTTAGGGAGGGTAAGAAATTTACCTTCAACACTCTCATTATTTGGCACGAATAGGTGCAGATATTTGGCCGTTATCTCTTCCTCAGCTTCCCTTGTGGCTTCCTTAATGAATTGATTCCTCCACAGGACTTTGACTGAGGCTATCTCTTTGTTCCTCAACTTACGGATCTGATGATCAAGGATTTGAACCGGAACCTCTTCGTTAGATAGGCTACCTTTCACTCCAATGATATCAACAGGGATCACCACGGAAGGATCTCCTAAGAATTTCTTCAGCATGGACACATGGAATACTGGATGGGCTCCATCTAACTCGGAAGGCAACTCTAACTCATAAGCAACCTTCCCAATCCTCTTTACAATCTGATATGGTCTAACATAGCGTAGACTCAACTTTCCCTTCTTCCCAAATCTTATGACACCCTTCATAGGTGACACTTTCAAATACACCCAATCATCTACCTCGAACTCTAAGTCTCTTCTTCTTACATCGGTATAAGATTTCTGGGGACTCTGGGCAGTCTTTAATCTCTCTCTAATGACCATGACCTTCTCAATTGATTGGTGGACATGATCAGACCCAATCAACTCCACTTCTCCTACCTCAAACCACCCAATCAGTGATCTACATCTCCTCTTATACAAAGCTTCGTAGGGAGCCATTTGAATGCTTGCATGATAACTATTGTTATATGCAAATTCAATCAATGGTAGGTGATCATCCCGATTCCCTTTGAAATCAAGAACACAAGCTCTCAACATATCCTCTAATGTTTGAATTGTATGCTTTGCCTGACCATCTGTCTGGGATGAAAGGCCGTGCTCAGGTTCACTTTAGTACCTTATCCCTTTTTGAATGATCTCCAAAGTTAGAAGGTAAATTGGGCTCCTCTGTCTGAGATAATGGACAAGAGAACTCCATGCAACCTAACAATCTGCTGGATGTATAACTTGGCATACTCCTCCACAGTGTTAGTCATCTTAACTGCCAAAAGATGAGCCGATTTAGTCAACCTATCTACAATCACCCATATCGAATCATGTTGCTTTCAAAAACTCGATAGACTAGTAATGAAGTCCATATTGATCATCTCCCACTTCTATTTCAGAATTTCAAAGTTCTGAGCCAATCCACATGGCCTTTGATGCTCAACTTTCACTTGCTGGCAATTCGCACAATCCGAAACAAACTCAGCAATATCCCTCTTCATTCTACTCCACTAATAGACTTCTCTCAAGTCATGGTACATCTTGGTAGAGCAAGGACGAATGGAATATCTAGTGTCATGGGTCTCAGCCATGATTCTGTCTCGAATACCATCAACACTGGGAACACACAATCTATTTCGATATCTCAACACTCCATCTCCCCCTTTGGAGAAAACTATCACTTTCTGTTTGTAGACAACCTCCTTCAATTGGAATATTACAGGATCTTGGTCTTGCTTTTCCTTCACCTCTGCCACCAAGGATGAAGAAGACCCATTTTGAACATTAACTCCTCCTTCATTACTTTCCTCAAGTTGAACTCCCAATCGAGCCAAGAGATGTACTTCCTTGGCTAACTCCTTCCTTCCTTCCTCCACATAGGCTATGCTAACCATTGACAACCTGCTAAGAGCATCAGCAACAATGTTAACTTTACCTGGGTGGTAGAGAATACTCATGTCATAATCCTTGAGCAACTCCAACCATCTCTTTAATCGCAGGTTGAGCTCTTTCGGACTGAAAACAGAATGCAAGATCTTGTGGTCAGTGATCACATCCACATGTACTCCAGACAAGTAGTGGCGCCAGATTTTAAGTGGAAACACCACTGCTGCAAATTCGAGATCATGGATTGGATAGTTCCTCTCATGAACCTTGAGTTGCTTGGAAGCATAGGCTATCACCTTCCCCCTTGGCATCAATACACACCCCAATCCAATCCTCGAAGCATCACTATAAATTACAAAGTCCTTTGTCCCATCGGGTAAGGTAAGGACTGGTGCAGTAATCAACCTCATCTTCAACTCTTGGAAACTTTTCTCACATTCATCGGACTACTGAAACTTGACCTTTTTCTGAGTAATTTAGTCAATGGAGCGGATTGGGAAGAAAATCCTTCAACAAACCTGCGGTAGTAGCCTGCCAACTCCAAGAAACTCTTATGTCACTTGGAGTGGTTAGTTTAGGCCAGTTCTTAACCGCTTTAATATTTTGGGCATCCACTGGAGTACCATCACCGAAAACCACATGGCATAGGAAAGCCGCTGACTTAAGCAAGAATTCACACTTTGAGAATTTTTCATACAACTCATGGTCCTTTAGAGTTTGGAGGACAACTCTGAGGTGATTAGCATGCTCCTACCCACTTCTCGAATACACCAAAATGTTGTCGATGAACATAATCACAAACATATCAAGATATCTGAATACTCTATTCATGAAGTCCATAAAGGCTGCAGGTGCGTTTGTCAACTTAAAGGACATGACCAAGAACTCAAAATGGCCATATCTAGTCCTAAAGGCTGTCTTTAGAATGTCACGTTCCCTCACTTTCAACTTATGGTAGCCAGATCTAAGGTCTATCTTTGAGATATTAGAGGCATCCTAAAGTTGGTTAAAGAAATCATCTATCCTTTGGAGAGGATATTTATTCTTAATCGTGACCTTGTTCAGTTTCCTATAGTCAATACACATTCTAAGGGACCCATCTTTCTTTCGCACGAATAGGACAGGATCACCCCAAGGAGAAACACTTGGCCTAATGAAGCCCTTCTCTAGCAAATCTTTCAATCGCTTTTTCAACTCTTTCAACTCAGCGAGGGCCATTTTATAAGGTGGAATCGAAATAGGCTGGGTATCGAGAAGAACATCAATCCTAATTTCAATCTCCCTATCAAGAGGGACTCCAGATAGATAATCAGGAAACACTTTCGGAAACTCATTAACAATTGGGACTAACTCAAGAGTTGGGAACTCAACATCATCAGATTTCACTCGCACGAGGTGATAGATACAACCTTTGGAAATCAACCTTCTAGCTCTAAGATATGAGATAAAGTTTTCTCTAGGTGCAACATTATCACCCTTCCACTCTAGAACCGGTTTAGTCGAAAATCGAAACTTAATGGTTCAGGATCTACAATCAACAGAGGCATAACAGGCTTGAAGCCAATCCATGCTAAGAATCAAATCAAAATTAACCATCTCCAACTCAACTAGATTAGCAAGAGTATCCCTATAATGGATGGACACTAAACAAGCTCTATAGATTCTCTGCTCGAATAGACTCACCCACTGGGTAGAAACATCAAAAAGTTCACGAAGACCCTCAGGTGTTCTGTCAAATCTACTGGCCACATAAGGAGATACAAATGACAATTTAGCACCCGGATCCATCAAAACATAACAATCAAAAGTAAAGACTTGAATCATAACCATCACATTATCTAGGGAGTTCTTCTAATCTTAGCGACTACCCATGGCATACAAGCGGTTTGTTGCTACGCCTGCGCCTGATGTAGTGGCCCTCTAGTTTCCTCTAACTGGTGGGGCTGGTGCAGAAGATTGAACCCGGTCAGACCACTTTGGATAATCTTTTTTGTAGTGACCCGCTTGGCCATATTTGTAGCACACATCATTCCCGTCACGACATCTCCCCTAGTGTATTTTGCCACACTTATCACACGATGGCTTACCTTGCAAACCTTGGACCATACTAGCTTGTAAATGAGGCCAATGATTTACCACATCCTGAGATCTCTGTCAATACCTTTCTCTAGGCGCAGGTGCACTAGAAGATGATGGTGTTGGAAATCGGTTGCTATTACCCTTCCTCCCAACCTCATGGATGGATATCTTAGGTTTCTTACACTTGAACTCTTCCGTGTCATGCTGTTTTCCTCATCAGCTTGTTGCACAAATGTCATCAGTCTCCCAATGTCCATATCACTCACAAGCATGGTTCCTCTCCCATCTCTCTTGAGTCCTCTATTCAACCCATGAACATACATACCCATCCTTCCCCTCATGTCAGCAACCATGTTTGGAGCATAGCGAGATAGTTGCATGAACTTCAAACAATTCACTTGCATAGTCATAGAGCCCTATTTCTGATTCAGGAACTCTCTCACCTTAGCTTCTCTTCTCTCTCTTCGGAAGAAGCGTCTCAAGAAGGCTTCCTCGAACACAACCCAAGTCAAACATGGAGCATCATTCCCTCTTCCTTTCTTCCTTTGGTCGAACCATAGGCTTGCCACACCCTTGAGTTAGTAAGCAACTAGTTTGACCCTATCAACATCAGACACATGCATCACTTGGAACACTTTTTCAAGTTCCTCCACATAGTTCTCAGGATCTTCAGTGGATGCAAACCCCGTGAACTCAGGCGGATTCATCCTAAAAAATTCTCGGACTCTAGAGTTGTCATGAGCATCTTGTCTACCTGCTCCTTGTCTCACGGCAGGTGCTGCGAAAGCCTAGGCTAGAGCTTTAATAGCCCGACGTAGCTCAACATAGGAGACCTCATCTTGAGGGGGCTGATAAACAGCGATAGCTTGGTCCATATGCGTCTCGGGTACTTGAGGCTCATGTAGGTTAGCATCTTGCCTGGCAGGACATCCCCTTCCTCTGACAGCTCTTGTGGGAGACAAATATCATTTCTGCATGCGTAGAGCACGAATTAGATAAGAGCTTTCGTAGATTTTAACTTTATCGCACGAATTGGGATAAGAAGAAAAGTGTAATAATTCCTAATGTCCTACAGCCTCCTGCTTATGAAATGTGGTCAACAACATACCCATAAACAAAACTCTACTAGACACGGCTTCATAGGCTCTCTAAGACACTTGAACTCTATGCGTTGATACCAAGTTTGTCATGTCCCAGGAGGGTACCCCTAGCATGGCCGACACTTAGAGACTAGTGCTAGTCCCCAAGCGAACCACTTAGCCTCATCACATTCATTCAATAATATAACTCTACTAAATAGCGGAATTAAAAATAAGTAGGGCACATCTCCTCTAAAGTCATAAAATGTATAGATAATAATAAAGGTTAGTAAAAAGAAACTAGCTCACAATCACAACATCAACGTTCAACCATCATCTATGAAGCCTCTATCACTAATCATGTGGTGCCAATAAAAGACCCATGTCTACCAAAATCAAAATATAAGAATAGTCAAATCTAGCTCTAAAGCATGAAGAAGTAAAAGTAGTGTATCCTCCGAAATAAGGGAGGCTCACCAATCAGCTGCGAATCTCAAATGTTCAACGGATTGCTTGTTCACAATCTATAGTACATGCCTTTGCATCATAAAATATTGTAGTCCAAAAGGGACATAACCACTTGGAATGTACTAGTATGTATAATAGCTGAGTGAAACAGAAACAAGTAGATTAATATGAACACAACATCAACTCAAAATCATCATCAAATAACATCAAAACGTCAGATGTCCATCTTATGCAAGAATGAAGAGTAGAAAAATGACTTGTAGACCAATCAAGCTCATCAATCAAATCAAACTCATCTTAAAGGAGCTCACCTCCTCTCATCTCATCTCATCTTGACTTAGAGTACTCAAGGTAGGAAATTTATGGGAGTTTCTCTTATCAGACAACAATCACTTATGAGCCAGTGAATGTACAACAATCACGCTGATGTTGCCACAGCCGTTCCAAACTTTCTAGGTAGGGATGAATCGATACTATAATGGCTCACCCAATATGGAGACAGCCGTCAATAAGTCCGCTATTGCTTTCAAGGACCTCTAATCAAGAGGGAATCACAATATATGTGATGGTTCTAAGCCTCACCTATGTTTGAGACGTAGTTTGACGAGTTTAAGTCAGATTAACTCTCACTCTTTCGGTGCTCGATACTCCTCCCAAGACTCAATGCTCATAAAACCATCAATCCAATCAACTCATAGGGACATTGGCCCTATCAGAAATCAGTCTCATAGGGGTTTTACCCTCTCATCAATCAACATCTCGTATGGACTTTAGTCCTCCCATCAATTAACATCTCATTGGGACTTTAACCCTCTCATCAATCAATCTCATCAATGACTCAAGATTTAGAATAATCACTAGGAAATAATCGAATAGACACATTAGTGGAGTTTATTTATAGAAAGACTCACAGGACGATCAAACTCTAACAACTCATCATCATTCTCTCGTCACAATCACAATCATAATCGACAATCTTAACTCAAGGCTCTAGACTCAATTCTCAAGTTCATTATGCATGCGTTTCAAATTAGTCATCTAGGGTTATGAAAATTCTCATGAAAATGTTCAATTTAAGAAAACATATAGTATGATGATCATCAACATAGAAAAACATGTGATCTCGAATAAAAGTTTAAGCAGAAACATCAAGGATTCATGCATGTAGACTCTTGAACCATCAACTCATCCATGACCATCTATGAGGCACATGAGAGAACAATCCCATGCTTTTACTTTAGCCCTACATACCTTGGATGAAGCTATCAATCGGTCACGTCAAAGATTTCTTCTCAAATCTCTCAAACTCAAGTTCCTCTCCTCATTCCTCAAGCCCTAACCTTCTTAGAGTATGGAATAAGACTTATAATATGGGTTTAGAACCTTTTTACGTCAAAATGACCTTATTAGATCATGTATAGAGTTTAGGAGGGGTTGGAAATTGATGATAATGCCCTTCATAAAAGTTAGAAAATTTTCAGCTCGGAAAAGCCCAGTCCACGACGCGGATTGATCGTGCACTGTGTATTTTCAGAAAAAGTTTCTGAACGAGTTTTCTCAATCTTGTAAAATCTTTTTTTATAAAATATAAGTGCTGGTCCGAGATGGAGATGCAATGCGCTCCTGTCACGCACCACCACTGTTTTGCATTTCGGATCGAAAAATTATCTTTTGATCGGGTCGTTCTAAAAATTGACCAAGACCATTTTCTCACACAATGTTTCGTGCTGATCTCAATTCCAGTCTCAAATTTGCGATACGAGCAATGGAAGATGTGTTATGCGCCTACCCTCCCTCTAGGGGTATTTTTGTTATTTTATCCGGCATTACAATGCTGAAGACATTGAAGGGGAAAAGCTTAAACAGAAGAGGATACATGATCCTAAGAGGGCCCTTTATGATGGTTGGTTCTCAAACTCTAACGATGGTGGGTATGGTCGCTTTCAATAGGGCCAAGGTTCTAATGCTCAGGTTGCTAATGCTAGAGTGCCCATTCCTAAGGCACTGGGGGGTGGTCGACCATGGTTTCCCAGGTGTAACAGGTGTGGGAAGAATCACTTGGGTTCTTATTGGAAGGTGTTAGATGCATGCTATGGGTTTGGTGATAAAAACCACAAGGTTGTTGATTGTCCAAAGAATACTAAGGTGGGAAAGCCTAGAAAAGAGCTCCACAAGGTGTTTCCCTGAGGAACAACAAGTTCAATGAGCTTCATGCTCATCAGAAAGTTGAACAGGCTCTGGATATTGTGACTGGTATGTTAAAAGTCTTTGATTTTGATGCTTATGCTTTGCTTGACCCCGGTGCAAATTTGTCTTTTGTGATTCCTCTGCTGCCTGTTAAGTTTGGTTTTAGTCCCAAAATTTTGAGGGATCCTTTTTTAGTTTACACCCCCGTGGGTGAATCAGTTGTTGCTCATAGGGTTTATCGGGGTTATCCTATTTCTATGTTCCATAAAGTCTTTCCGTGTAATCTTGTGGAACGTGAGATGTTTGATTTTGATGTGATTCTTGGGATGGATTGGTCGCATGCATCATGTGCCTCTATATATTGTAGAACCTGGAAGGTCAAGTTTCAACTTACGGATGAGCCCGTTCTTGAATGGAATGGTAGTGACTCCGCTATTAAGGGTCAATTTATTTCCTACCATAAGGCTAGGAAGATGATCTCTAAGGGGTGTATTTATCATATTGTGAGGATCAAGGATGTGGGGTCCGAGTCACCTACTCTTGAGTTGGTCCCGGTGGTGAATGAGTTTTCGGATGTGTTCCCCGAAGACTTGCCGGGTGTTCCTCTTAAAAGGGAAGTAGACATTGGCATCGATCTTCTCCCGAGTACTCTACCAATCTCTATTCCTCCTTATTGTATGGCGCCGACTGAGTTTAAGAATGAACTGAAGGATTTGTTGGAGAAGGGTTTCATTAGGCCAAGTATATCTCCATGGGGCGCTTCAATGTTATTTGTAAGAAAGAAAGATAGATCTTGCCAGATGTGCATTGATTATAGGCAATTGAATAAGGTGACCATCAAGAATAAGTATCTATTTCCTAAAATCGATGAATTATTTGATCAACTTAAAGGGGCTACCATTTCTCAAAAATTGACCTTCGTTCTGGTCATCATCACTTGAAGGTTAAGGAGGGTGATATTCCCAAGATGACATTTTGGACTAGGTATGTGCAATTTGAGTTTGTGGTCATATCATTTGGTTTAACTGCTGCTCCGGCCATGTTTATGGATCTAATGGATCAGGTGTTCAAACCATTCCTTGATAACTTTGTGGTTGTCTTCATTGATGATATTCTCATTTGTTCCCGAAGTGAGGGGCAACATATGCATCATTTGAGGTTAGTTCCTCAAATATTGAGAGAGACGAAGTTGTATGCTAAGTTTAGCAAATGTGAGGTTTGGTTGAGTGAAATGGCTTTTTCGGTCATGTGGTATCCGGTGATGGTATTAAGGTTGACCAAAAGAAGACTTAGGCAATGAAGAATTGGCCTAGACTATTGACTCCTTCGAATATTTAGTGTTTTCCTTGGTTGGCTGAATATTATGGGAGGTTTGTTGAAGGGTTCTCATCTATTACATCTCCGTTTACTAAGTTGACTCAAAAGAAGGTTAAGATTATGTGGTCGTATGAATGTGAGAGGAGTTTTGCAAACCTTGAAGGATCGGCTTACGTCAGCTCCTATTTTGACTTTACCAAATAGTTTGGATTGGTTTGTGGTATATTCAGATGCCTCTCAGATTGGGTTGGGTTGTGTACTTATGCAACATGGTAAGGTAATAGCCTATGTATCAAAGCAATTAAAAGTGCATGAGCGTAATTACCTGACTCATGAACTTGAGTTAGCGGTGGTGGTATTTGCTTTTTAAATTTGGAGACTCTATTTGTATGGGGTGCATGTTGATATTTTCACTGACCAAAAGAGTTTGCAATATGTGTTCATCCCCAGGCAAAGGGACGTCGGTACGAATAAACATTTACTGGTATGTAAGGAAGGAAGTAAAATCAGATAACTGTAGTAAAAAGGTTGATAGACATACCACCTGTAACCAAAACTCAAGTAGCCTTAATGGCCAATAAGCAACCTCCTAGTGATCAAATATGGATGGTATGCTCGAGTATCACATGTCGTGAATACATATATTTAGATGCAAATGCATGACATACCCAACCAAATGCTAGCAATGGTGGTCCTTTTCGGTAGCTAACCGGCATCATATCTGCCAACCTGTGGCCATCTGTACCATATAAATATATATATAATCATTTGGGCAAATAGGCCCCATACCTTCGATTATAGCTCGTAATCCATGCATAACGTGCAATGTATGATATGAATATTAAATGCACATAGTAGGCCATAGCAAGAACATAGCTACTTGGCTCATTTGTTCACTTATTCTCATAACATCATAATCATTGTCAGTTAGCTAATCTTGGCTCATTGGTGCACTTATTCTCATAACATCATAATCGTTGTCATAGCATATACACATGACTCGTGGGATCTTTTATGTCTTTTTAACAAGTTTGGGACTTTAATCCAACATTTAGAGTGAAGCCTTAACTTTGAAAATATTCATAAAGGTTTTTTACATAATTCTTGTACTTGGTCCCATGTCATTAGTAAAGGAAAGTATTTAAACAGAATTAAGTGCCTTAGTAGTTCAAATAGGAGCATTACGCTAGAGATAATTGGAAATCAACGTATTAATTGTTAAATGCTTCAATTATATTTTTTGTATGGAAGAAGGACTGATTATGAATACGACATTCCCTTCGTAGTCTACATTTATTTTGATTGCACCAAAACCAAAAAGAGAAGCACCGAAAACATATGGATAGATAGCCAGAAAAACCGACAAAATGATATATAGATATTGAATGTCTAGTTTAAGCGAACGAATGGAATTTCAATCTAATACCATCATGAAAATAACAAAATTGCAATCCTAGTACATTTGACGTTTTGGGAAACTTCCCGGATTTCGTGCTAAAAGGAGGGATGGAGCTTAGCCTTAACATACCTTCCCAACGGGCATCCTATTGCCCAAAGTTTCTTCACGAGAGTTGTTCCTGACATCCTAAGCTTCGCAACGACTATATATACGCAGCTTAAAGACACCTATAAACAGTCCAAAATTTAGCATTAATAACTAGATTCGACAAAGAGCATTTACGCGAGGAAATGTCTGTAAAACCTCGTAAAAATGCCCGTAAAAGAGCCCCAAAATTATTACTTGAATACACCAGCTGCAAACTAACAATAACCATAAATAAAACCATTTTTTACAGCCCCAAATACAGCTAATACAAGGGGAAAACAATTCCAAGGCGTAAGGCACGCATTTCTAGGCACACGGACAAATTTTAACAGTAAAAATTAGAAAAACTTACTCAAATCCCTTTGGTACCTTGAGGGAACTTTTCCTTCAGTGTATAAACTGTTTGGGGATGAAATGCCAATGATTTGAGCTTTAAAAAGCTCAAATAAGCCGACATTAAGGTGGGTCCACCCGACCCGATCCATGACCCAATTTCCTGCTCGGGCAGTCTCAATAAAACTGCCATAACCTTTTATTCCAAGGTTATTTTGATGCTAGGTTTTGTGCTTTTCAAACTAGACTCATAGATCTTCAATGTGATAGGTCATGGACCTTCTAACTCCTTATATTTTGGGAGATATGACTTGATACATTTGACCCAAATTTAAGAAGGATTTCTAAAAGAAACTTTACGGTAACTTTGGCCAACCTTTATCTTGCAACTTTCTTGATTCCAAAACTTAATGTATGACCTTTGTTCTATTAAAATAAGTTTTAAAAATCCATTATTAGAAAATTATAAACTTTTAGTCCCATCCAAAAAGTGAAACCTAATTTAAACCATCCGAAAAGGGTGAGGTGCCACTCGGGTCATTTCTTTAATCAAGAATGTGTATTTAGGGTATTCCTTTGGCTTAAAACTTTAGGTTCTTGATATTAAACTCCAAAAGAATCATCCCAAGATGTAATAGATTTGGGAAATATCTCAATCATCCATTTAGAAGCATCCCCTCTAAGAGAGAAAGGGAATAAGCAAAGTGGAATTGACTCTTGAGAAACATCCTTGAATGTGAATGAGTTATACACATCCAAAAAGTTTCTAATATGATTGTGAGGATCCTCACCCGTGTGACCAATATAGAGCCCTTTGATGTACAATAAATGCAACATAGCACCATTCACATAAAATATCACATCGCTAACATTTGGAGGCAATTGAATAGCACTCATGCTCCCAAATGTGTTGAGTTTGACTTATGCTCACTAGCAACACCATCAAAAATATAATTTTGTTTCCCTACATTGGAGCCAACTTATCCATTAATAGAACTCATCATGTTACCTAACAAAGAAAGGTCAAACAAATAAATTAAAGAAATAAGAGTATTCAACTACCAAAAACTAGTTCACCAAAAGACTTCTTTAAAGAATTCTAACTTCATCTCCCCAGAAATGGGGCCATTTTGATCTCACGCATCAATACATTTTTCACGAGTTCAATGTCGGTAATCGTCAAAAATATATTTACCCAATTTGGAGTCGGGATCGGACCTAAGAGAGATAGATGTTTAGGTTAGAATTCAGACAAGGAAGTAAAGTGATGCCTTACTCTGTTGTAGTTCTTTAGAAGCAATATATATCTATATACAGATCTGAAGGTAATGTTGAAGGAAGGCTATCATTAACACTAGAATTTGGAAATAATAATCAAGAGAGTATAGGTAGTGTCTAGGGAAGATAATAGATAGATTAGTATTAATTGACATGGGTGTTGAAACTAATAAAACATTATTGAATATACGTGGGAGGGTAAGTGGGTCTAAGATTTGATAAAGGTTCTCTCAAACTCAACATCAACATTCCACGACAATTTTCTCATATTAGGATATGGGTTCCAAATGTAAAACCACAACTTAGAAAAAAAATCCCCCATCTATAAGGAAATTTCATCAACTCAATAGATTAATGGTTATTCATTACTTCACCTCACCTCATGCAACCCTCTCAAGCATACAAGATCGCCCTAAGCTAAAATCAAGTGTGCACCCTCAATTCTTAAGTGAAAACATGGCGAAATAATAAAACCAATGAGAAATCAACAGTACATTAAATAAGATTGAACACCCACAGCCAATTAACATATAGTAATCTACATTATCCCTCTAGAAGCATTAGGGTTTTAGCCAATCATAGAATATACAATGGGTAATATACTAAATAAGTTTGCTTCCATTGTATCAGCTGAAAGCCTTCTAATCTCAACAACAAATAAGAGAAAATAATGTAAAATCCTTTTTCTCTACATTGAGCTATTAAAAATCCCCGAAATTTGTTCTCCTTTAGGTGTTTTTCTCTCTCTTTTTCAAAGATTGTTGAATGCCCCACAAAAGGAAGATGGTGATTCTTTTAAAACTCCCACCAAAAGCCATTTTATAATCTACTAAAAAGTGTACAAAATGCTACACCATTTCATGTCAATGATACTAATCAAGCTCACCAACAATGTTGGTGAGTCACATACGTGTCCTCTTGCTCTCCAAAAACTTCCTTTTATTGGATCTTGTAAGTTTCAATTGTCGAGCTTGATCGAGCTCGCCAACATGGTTTGCACATAGCAAAATTAGGCTTTTGTATCACCATTTTAATAGTATACAAGGCCTTTTTTTCCTCATCTTTTCTGTCAGTATCTGTGACATCGCAAGTAGGTTGTAGAATCGCTAAATGGTGTCTTCAATGCACCTTTTTTGCAGTGTCTGAGGTCTTGTTTTCTCATTCTTTTGGTGCATAACAGTGAGTTCTCCAAGAAATTCAGCGACTCACAGTTTTGTCCACAAGCTCACCCTTTTTCTGGTGCTAGCCAGGTTCATGCGAGTTGTTTGGCAAGGTCAGGGATAATTTGACGAGTCACCAAGTGCCTTTCTGCGATTATTAGTGTATAATTCCTCAATTCATGCTAAATATTGACCTCTTTACCAAGCCTTTGTCTGAAGTGCTCCCTAGCCATATC
Source organism: Solanum rostratum (assembly GCA_029948455.1). NCBI lineage: Eukaryota > Viridiplantae > Streptophyta > Magnoliopsida > Solanales > Solanaceae > Solanum > Solanum rostratum. The sequence goes on from CM057048.1 coordinate 57,539,155, forward strand.
ATTGGCTACAAAACATCAGTTTTTATCAGTTTATTGCATTAAACAAGGCGGTAAGGACTTTTAAGTCCTAAATGAGTGTTAATTCTCCACTCATCACACATGGGTGATCTACATCTCCAGCCATAAAAGGCATCAAAAGGAGCCATCTAGATGTTGGAATGATATTTGTTGTTATAAGCGAACTCCGCCAAGGGTAAATGATGGTCCCATCAGCCACCGAAATGAACAACACATGGTCAGAGCATGTCCTCTAGCATTTGAATAGTTCTCTTGGACTGCCTATCAGTCTGAGCATGAAATGTGGTACTCAAGTCAAACTAAGTTCCCAAAGCATGTTGTAGGTACTTCCGGAAGTGGAAAGTGAATAAAGAACTGCAATCAGATAATATGGAAATGGGTACTCCATGATGTCGCACAATCTGACTAATATATAGATGAGCCAACTTCACCATCATGTACCTAAGCCTGACTAGAATGAAATGAGTAGACTTGGTCACACGGTCCACAATAACATAAATAGAGATATAATCGCCCCCAATAGTCGGAAAGCCAACTACAAAACCCATCGTCATCCGTTCCCATTTCCAGGTAGGAATAGGAATCCTCTAGAACGCACCCCCAAGCCTTTGGTGCTCACATTTGACCTATTGGCAAGTCAAACAATTGGACACAAACCCAACTATATCCTTCTTCATTCCACACCAATAGTAGTGCTAACTCAAATCATAGTATAGCTTCGCCACCCATGGGTGAATAAAATATCTAGCACAATGAGCCTCCTCAAGTATCAACTTGATCAAGTCACCCAACTTAGGCACACAAATCCAGCTCCTAATCCTAAACCCCATCAGTATCAAGTACGACCTCCTTGGCCTCAATTGTAGTCACCCTGTCTCGAATAAGACACAACTTCTCATCCTCTAACTATAGCTCAAAGATAAGATATATCAAAGTAGATTAGGCCTCTAAGAATGCAATCGCACCACTATCATCAAAAATCTGAAATCTCACCAATTCATTGGCCAATCTCCGAATATCTCTAGCCAAAGGCCGCTCCTTAACTCGGATAGCCACAAGATTCTCTATACTATTAAGTCTTCCTACTCAAAGCATCGACCACTACAAAACCAAAACAACAACTACCAACTCTGGATCATGGGTGGGATATTCTCTTGAGTCTTCAATTGTATTGAGGCATAGGAAATCACCCTCCCCTTCTGCATCAGCACACCTCCTAACCCAACACCGACGCATCACATTACACGATGAAATCAAAACCCTCCTCAGGAAAGGTCAATATAGGCATGGTAGTCAATCACACTCCATCGAATAATGAAATACCATATTCTTCTGAGTGAGTATAGTCAATAGAGCTACTATAGTAAAAAAGCCCTGCACAAAACACCAATAATACCCAGTCAGTCCCACAAAGCTATGAATCTTTGTATAGAGGATCATCAAGTCCACCCTCTAATAGCCTCAACCTTTGCCAAATCTACCTTGATGCCCTCCTTGGACACCACATTCCCTAGAAACGCCACCGAATTGAGCAAAAAATTTGCACTTAGAGAAGTTAGCATAAAGCCTCTCCTCCCTGAACATTTGAAGCAAGATCCACAAACTCCTAACATGGTCAACCTCCATTTTGAAATAAACCAAGATATTATCAATAAATCATTGTTACATACATACATACATACATACATACATATATACATACATACATACATACATACATACATATATATATATATATATATATATATATATATATATAAAGAGAATGTTAGGCCCACCTACATGGCACTCTCACACAATTATTGGCTTTTTCTTAAATAATTCAATATTTTTAAAATCAATTAAATAGTCCAGCAGAAGTTGAACAACTCAATAGATGTCTTTTTGTATTAAGCGATTCTTCAGCCTGCCACTCAAAAAAGCCACAACTATTTAGTAAAGACATAACCTTTTGATAAAGTCGCAACCTTTCAAAAATATTACAACCCTTCGTAGAAGTCGTAATCCTTCGAAAAAGTCAGAACTCTTCATATTTAAAAAAATCATAACTCTTTAAAAACGTCACAACTCCTTGAAATTAGAAAAGTCACAACCCTTTGAAAAAGACACAATACCTTGAAAAAGTCACAACCCTTCGAAAAGTCACAACTCTTTGAAAAAGTCAATCATGTAAAAAATTCACAACTCTTTGAAAAAGTCAATACCCTTTAAAAAAGTCACAATACTTAGAAAAAGTCAAAACCTTTTGAAAAAGTCACAACCATTCGAAAAAGTCATAACTCTTAGAAAAGTTCATATTCAAAAAAGTCACATTCGAAAAATTCACAATCCATCTGAAAAGTCACAACCCTTCGAAAAAGTCACAACCCTTTGTAAAAGTCACAATCATTTGAAAAAGTCACAACTCTAAAAAAAAGTCACAATTTTTTGAAAAAGTCAAAACCGTTTGGAAAAGTCACAAATCTTTAAAAAAGTCACAACCCTTTGGAGAAGTTAAAAAAACTCAAAAGATGTCATTTTTTTAAACAATTCTTTACCTTTCACAACCATTCGAAAAAGTCACAACCATTCAGAAAAGTCACAACCCTTCGAAAAAGCCCCAGCCCTTCAAAAAAGTCACAGCCCTTTGTAAAAGTCATAACGCTTCGAAAAAGTCATAACTCTTCGAATTTGAAAAAATAATAACTCTTTTGAAAAAGTCACAACTCCTTGAAAATAGAAAAGTCACAACTCTTCGAAAATGTCACAACCCCTCGAAAAGATGCAACCCTTCGAAAAAGTTACCACCCTTTTGAAAAGTCACAACCATTAACAAAAGTCACAACTCTTTGAAAAACTCACAATTTTCCAAAAAAGTCACAACCCTTCAGTAAAGTCACAATCCTTTGAAAAAGTCACAACCTTTTGGAAAAGTCACAACCATTCGAAAAAGTAACAACTCTTCAAAAAAGTCACAAATTTTTAAAAAGTCACAACCATTCAAAAAAGGCACAACTCTTTAAAAAAGTCACAACCCTTTGGAAAAGTTACAACTCTTCAAAAAAGTCATAATGTTTTTAAAAAGTCACAACTCCTTGAAAAAATCATAACCTTTCGAAAAAGTCACAATCTTCAAAATGAAAAACTACGTGTTTCAATATAATATAATATAATATAATATAATATAATATAATATAATATAATATAATATAATATAATATAATATAATATAATATAATATAATATAATATAATATAATATAATATAATATAATATAATATAATATAATATAATATAATATAATATAATATAATATAATATAATATAATATAATATATGTAAAATATATACTAAATTAATTTTTAAGTTGGGGGTCCATTCGAAAAAAACAACTCTTTGAAAAAGTCACAGCCTTTCAAAGTGAAAAACTATCTTCTTTTAATATAATATAATATAATTAAGTATACATACATACATACATACATACATATATATATATATATATATATATATGTATATGTATATATATATATATATATATATACATATATATATGTATATATATATATTTAATTATATTATATTATATTATATTAAAAACCCTTAAAAAGTCGCAACCCTTTGGAAAAGTCAAAAACCACTCGAAAAAGTCACAAATCTCCGAAAAAATTAATTTTTTTGAAAAAGTCGCAATCCTTCAAAGTGAAAAATTATATGTTTTCAAGATAATATAATACAATTATATAAATATAATAAAAAATATAGCATACATGCTAAATTTATTTTTATGTTGGGGGTATACTAGTAATTTAACATTCAAGTTAGAGAGTTCATACTTTTAAGATAGTATAGACTATTCGAAAAAGTCACCGTCCTTCAGAAAAGTCACAACTTCTCCAAAAAGTCACAAACCTTCAAAAAAGTCATAACCCTTCAAAAAAGTCACAACTCTCTAAAAAATCACAACTACTTGAAAAAGTCACAACCTTTCGAAAAAGTCACAATCCTTCAATATGAAAATTTATCTATTTTATGGCTTTAGACCCATCCTTCCTCTTTACAAACAGAACGGGAGCACCCTACGGGGAAACACTAGGCCGAATGAACTCATTACTCAACAAATCTTGAAGTTGCTCTTTCAACTCCTTTAATTTAGCCAGAGCCATATGATTGGGAGGAATACAAATGGGCTTGGTTCCTAGCTCCACGTTAATAGAAAAATCAATGTCCTTGTCAGGAGGGACTTCAAGGAGATCGGTAGGAAACACATCCATAAATTTTCCAACAACAGGTATAGACTCCATAGGAGGCAAATCCTCACTAATATCATGAATAAAGGCCAAGTAGGATAAGAAATCTTTATCAATCAACTTTTGAGCCCTGATATAAGAGATAACCTTGCCAGAATAAGAACTACATGAACCCCTCCACTCAACCCTCGGGCTACCAGGCAACACTAAAGTAACCATCTTGGAAAAATTATCAAGAATAGCACGATACAGAGATATCTAATCCATACCCAGAATAACATCAAAGTCAACTATATCAAGAATAATCATGTCTACCCAAGTATCATAACCTGCCAAAGATACGAGATAGGATTGATATACTCGAATCACCACTAAAGGTTATCCTGCCAGGGTAGAAACATATGCAGGCACAAGCATACGATCACATATTAAGTCAAACCCAGTAGAAAAATATGTAGATACACATGAATAAGTAGAACAAGGGTCAAACAACATTGATGTAGACGGATGAAAAACTAGGACAATACTTATAATAACTACACCTAAGGAATCTGCCTCTAGTCTCCACGGAAATGCATAACAATGAGCACCATGACCTCCACCTAAATAACTCATGCCCCTTCCACTAGCTAAACCATCGTATCACTACCACCCTCCTAGGAGCACACTACATCTGACTGCCTGAGTTCTATCACATCCCTTGATTGACGATATTGGACCTCTAGCTGAAGGTGTTGAATCTCTAATTGCTTCTATTGAATAGCTACGGTGTAGCATAGAGTGAGTCTGCAAAGGACACTGCCTAATAATGTGATTAGGATCTCCACAACCATAACAAGACCTCAGAGTAAGCTGATGATGTGAAAAACCAGGAGGGATACTATAGCCACCATGACCTATAGATCTCTAAATACTATATGAACCAAAACCACCCTTTGAAGTTAGCAGTGAAGTATGCACCAAACCCTAATGTTGTGATGTACTGCCTCCTCGATGGAACCCCCTAACTCTTGATGAAGTTCCAGAATAAGAAGACCTCCTTGATGGAATACTATAGCCACCATCACCTATAGATCTCTAAATACTATATGAACCAAAACCACCTTTTGAAGTTAGTAGTGAAGTATGCACCAAACCCTAATGTTGTGATGTACTGCCTCCTCGATGGAACCCCCTAACTCTTGATGAAGTTCCAGAATGACAAGAAGCTCAGGTCCTCTTAGGGTCCCCAAACTCCTCTTGAACTATCAACTATGTTATAAGGACATCTAAGTTAGAAAGTGCAGAAGAAGTAGAACTAGAAAAGTTGTAAGACAAAGTATGTGACTTAATTATGGCTTGCGATACAAATCACATGTCGTGAATAAGCCTTGTGGATGGGATCTGTAGGAATGGAAATTTGACCAAGTGTAAGGGCTATATATGAAGGGTGTTTACGGTATGTAAATGAAACTACAGATCATAGAAAGGGTTTATAGTTGATGCCTTGAGTTGATGGTAAATCTGATTCACGAAGTTAGAACTATGAAGTATAGGATGAGTCATAGATCATTTTATAAGCCGTAGTTTGGTCTTGAAGTTTATGATTTGGAAGATTGAAAATTTACTCTAAGTGTGAAGGGAAACCACAAATGTTTTCTACAACCCCTAGTTAATTGTACGAGTAATAGATTAGAGTCGTAGATTGAGCTTCGGAGACTAGTTTAGAAAGATTAAAACATCAATAGGACACAATCTTATTATAAGAGTTGTAGATCAGTTTACGACCCGTAATCGGGGTCATGGTCTAGATCTAATAGTTTTAATGAAGGGCACGTTTGTCCCTTCCTCATGTCCTAAGCTTCAAACTATGTTGTTTTGGCGTTATTTTCCCTCCCATATAAGACCCAAAACCCTCTCATTCACTCTCATTCTCCCATTCCAAAATTCTCTAAGGCAAAAAATTCTCAACACAAGTGCAAGGACTATAGTTTCCAAGTGCTTCCTTCTTCAACTTCATAAAGTTTATCCTTATTGTCTTAATTAGGTATGTGAACTTGATTTATGGATTGTTTTCACCCACAAAGACCAACTACGATTCTTTTTTACATTTTTCTAAGTCTTTGAAAATTATGAGTTTGATGAGCGTGATTTAAATACTGTTTTAATGATATATTTTCATAAATTTGGACTCTAATGATGTAGTGTGATGATATATTGTGAGTTTTATTGTTATCAAGTTGGATGCTATGATTTCATTATCTGAGGTTTTCAATAATGATGTGGATTGTTTAAACATGGTTTTAACTTGATTAATTTTATCACGATCTGGTATTATCTTCTTAAAGCATGTGATTTTAAAGTCATTACCTAAACCCACTAAATTAAGATGATTTTTGCATGATGTTGATGGCAAGGGACTAAAAGTAAGTTCTTAAAATCATGAACGTTGTCAAAAATGTAAGCAGTTTGCAATGCTCTTAATGATGTTTATGACGGACCCTTAACATGAAAGGCCAACTTTCACTTGAGTGGCTCCAAGTTAATACACTACTCCTATACATTGATACATATGATTCTAAGTTATGATTGCATGGCCATGCTGGCATTTTTAATGTGTTATGTGAGTTGTCTTAGCACTGAATGAGGTGTTGAGGTGGGGTTCGGTAAGGAAACCTTAGAAGCAACCTCTAGCCCCATTAACTACATGCCACCATAGGATCCCTTGTAGGCTAAGGCTAGTGGATCCACAATAGCAAAGTTAAACTAAGATATGCGTCCATAAGTTGATGGAGTTCCATCCAGCAAGTGGTCTCCCCGTGCCGATGTAGGGGGTTATGTTGGGTCCCATATAGTAGCAGACATGGTCTTATATGTCAGTTACGGTCCTTTTCCACAAGGTTATTTACTTTATTTTTATGTCCCTCAAAGTATATTTTCATTTGATGCATTGATCTTTACTTCATATTGAGTTTATTTCCTTAGCTATGGTGTTGTATGTTTTGAATGATGGCATTACAATTTCATGCATGATGGTATTATAATTTCATGCATGATGGGATTACAATTTCATGTTTGCATTGCACCTCACATACTTAGTACATTCAAACGTGCTAATGCATATTTTTTCTACATGATGTCACCATGTAGGGACCGACATTCCTCCTCCTCTACTGGAACGTGGCTACCTTTGGCGTTCAAGACTAGTGGCTTATTAGTGAGCCCTTTAGATTTTTGGGACTTCACCTCTATCTTCATGCTATGGATCTATGAGACATTTACGTAGTTTGAGTTATATTTATGGAGATTTTACTTTCTATCTTATTTTTATGACTTTTGTACTTAAGGGGAGCTTTGCATATGTCCTAGCCCTGCTAAGTCTGTTATGCAGAATGCTATGCTTGGGCGATATGATTTAAGCTAGACTTGTCATTTTTATTTATTTCAATGATCGAATGTTTCCTTTAGTCCCTTTCTGCAGTTTTAAATTTGACTTAACGTTGTTTAATTACCTATGAATTCTTGATGAATGCTACAAGGCTTGGGTGAGGCGCCTCTAATCCCCTCATTCACCATGTCACGACTAGGCCCTAGGCCTGGGTCGTGACATATGCATCCATGGCATACATACAATAGTCTAGAAGGAGGCTCCCTCACGAACTGGCCTGAAAACATAAGATCTCACGAAGATAACAAGCCTTTCATAAATTTGCAAAACCTCTCCACCTCTATAGGAACCAAAGATATGGCATGGAATGGCATGGCAACTAAAAGAATTGGGGCTCATAATCTACAATGGTCATACTAACCCTGAGTTAAATGTTTGAATACCCTTAAACTCTCTTCTCAAACACTCCAAGGAATAAATCAATCTTGAAAGGTATCATGACCCGATCCGGATTATGATGGCGCCTACTAGATCTCACCTACAGGCAAGCCGATTACCCAACCTAGGCTACTTATTCTAAATCACTAGTCACAAATATAAAAGATACAACAATAAAAGTCAACCTACCCAGAATCTGGAAGTCAACTGTATAGAGCTACGATTTACACACACTCATATACATACATAATAATAAGTTACACAATCAGGAACAGTTTAACCTATACAAGCTACTACATTGCACAAGGCCAATGTCTAGATACAAAAGATGGCCATCAAAAGGAAGGAGACTGCAGAATAACTGGAATTGCCGGTGCTCCCCGGGAGTCACCTGAGCACTCACAAATTCCCCAACTCAGCAATCGTGGCTAGTCCTTAGACTTGCACCATGGAAAGATGCAGAAATTTAGGGGTGAGTACTGGAATGAGGCACTTAGTAGGAATTGTCGGTCGACTAGGTAAAATATTAAACATGTAGAAAGCTCAAATATGTGAAGAACTACAGCAGTGCACCAATCGAACTCAGATCAAGCATAAGCATGTCTGGAACCCTCAAACCATAAATGAATAAACCGAGAGAATGAACAATGATAACTAACTGACCAGAGTGCTGAACAATGATAACTGAATTAACCCAAGTGCTGAACAATGATAATTGAATGATGAAGACAGAGTAAGCCCATACCACAACCATCTCAATAGAGACGTAACGTTATACGTAAGTGCAATGCCCTAATATTTATGGTTGCACGCCGACTGGTTTCCCATAAAACCAGTAGGTACACCTATGCACAATCCGGTCAACCAATCACAATAGAACCCAACTCTCTATATCACATGATCACACGGTCAGCTACACATGGGTGGAAGGCCCTAATATCTAAACCTGAATGCCCCCTAAGCCCCTATAAACCCATAGGGTACACCCACGCATAATTAATGTGTGAATAGGTGTGCGGATACATAGGAAATCAATTGGGTACTAAACCCAAAGTACCATATAACAACCAGGTCCTCGACTCATCCAGAAAATAGTATCACATGGGGCCTCGAACCCTTAATCTTCCTAACCTGGCTTCCAGTCATAACAGTCAACTAGGGACAGATGGTATGATAATATACATAATGGTGGTATGTACCCCCTCTCCCCCAGAGAAAGATTCCCTCTAACACAATTAATAGGGCCTCTCACTCATAATGTCAATCAACGGGGCCTAGCACCAAACATGTGGTCAACGGGGTCTTAGACCCTAAGTATCAACAAGTGCTCGAACCCTTTTAGATTTGGCACTCGGGACTTAGACACTAAGACGTGGCCATCGGAGACTCGAACCGTGGGTCTCGACACCTGGGGTCTAAGATACTCAAACGTGGTCACTAGAGACTCGGACCATGGTGTGCATCATCTAGGTCTCAAAGCGTAGAAATAATCGATCTCTCCCTAGTCTATTAGGATCAAGATCCCCTTATCATATTGTCTCTCTTAATAAGAATTATCCCCATCGAACCACAAATAACCTCATAGGTATCCCACATAATCCAAACCTCTTAACTGTAATTATCACCATCCCTCAGATCATTACAAATAATCCAAGCCTCAGGTAAGAAGAAAAACTAGCGTACAACTATTATCAACTGTACATCAGAGTGTATATGTCATAGATCAGTGTAGCATCATGCCCAACCAGGCCAAGTATGTCTTCATCTAGCCAACCTGAGGTAATTAGATTAGAGCAAGGGAAACTACAATCCTATCAGAAGTATCAAATAATCAAGCCTAACAAAGTCATATCCGTGCCATAATATGGCATATAATCAACAAACAGCCTCATTGCTAGCATATCACAATATTATCAGGTAACATACTCGCACAAATAAGAGTATGAGTCGGAATACAAGCCTATCACATGGCATTAGCCCATATTTGGCCCTTACTAGGCCCTTCTCTGTGTAAAGCAACTCATAAGGAAGCATCGATATAACCTATGTTAAGGCCCAAGAGGCTAGACAATCAGAAGGATGTCACCTACCATGAATCATACCGCAGCCCAACTGCTACAAAGGATATTGCCTAACTCTACCATGTACCAGTCCACTAATAATCTGCCCCTCTCTTAATAGGATGCCAGTCCCCAAGACTAACCCACATAGATATTGTCTTATCACTGATAGCCTCAGAAAGCCCACATGATATAACTTACATTTTGTTAATAGTGTCACACTCCCGTTCTTAACCGGTCAGAGGCTCAATAGCAACATATTTAGTATCACAGGTCACAAGGCTTCCTCGGGAGTACCACTATAACTGTTTTGAGAACATTATATGCTTCTACAATCACTAACTAGTAGCACAAGTACATAACAGTTAACAGTAGTGTACAGGATCATATAAGTCATAGGCCATACAATATCATATTTAATCAGGCAATTCTATCATAATCAAGCCAACCACAAGTACTCAGAACAGATATAGATAGCGACCCCCACATACAAACAAGCATCAAGCTTAGTGCATATACCTGTCACATCTTCTCAGCCCAACCGGTTCTTTCAGGCCCTCTTGTAGTCCACTAGTATCAAAACTCAGCGAATATAGTAGCTATGCTAACACAATTCTTAATAAAATAATTGTTTCCCTATATCATCATATATGCCACATATAGATCACAACAAGCTATATACAAGATGTATTCCATAGCTCAACCCATAAACAGTACATTTCTACACACACCAACTCACATACGCATGCATCTCAACTTAGTCTAAGGTGTAGAGAAAACTAGCCTACCTGGTAGATAATTTCTCGTGTACTTGGTCAATCCACTTGAGCTTTTCCCTTTCGAATTGTGTTTTAATGTTGCCCAGTTATCAAAATACAGTTCACAAGGTCAACACGGTCATATTGGTTATAATATATTGAAGAAATAAGTGAAAAGATATCAATTGGGCCTAAAACGGGAAATATAGTGCCCACGGTCAAAATCTCAAACAAATCCCTGAAAAATGATCCCCATGTCACCCCGAGTCTACAGCGAAAATTTTGGTCCAAAACGAACATCAGAGGACTGAGAAATGGCCCAAAAATGAAATTTAAATCCTTGCTGGGAAAACATTTCTTTCAAAACATTCTCAAATCAAAATATAAAAAAAAACACTAGCTAAATTCAGCGAACATTCAGCATACCACATCTTTTCTCTTGGAACATAAAAAAGTTTAAACTCAAATTTCACTTGATTTCATCAAGAATCAGGCAAGATATCAAAGCGCAATTTTTTCACAAATTCCAAGAATGTAATCAACGAAAACAATGATTCACCTCAAAATACGCATCAAATCCCAAATCTGTCTTCACCATGGTGTTCCTTGCTAAATTCTAAATCACGTGGACCTTTGAATCATCAAAAATAGAGCTTCAGATCACCTTTTACGTGTTAGTGATGTTGGAAAATAAGGTTGGTTCGCGACGTGCTGAAGCCACATATATAGGCCTCAACTCTTCTTTGTGAACGAAGCTTTAAGGTCCTCCTTTTCTGTGAATGCAAACTGTGCTCCTTGTACGTAGAGCTCTGTCCAGACCTCACTCCGTGAATGCGCCATTACCCTTCCTGGGCTTCTGGTTTCCACTTTATGCAAACAAACAGTGCAACCACAAGGATTTTATTATTCTGGATCCAATGGTGCAGTCAGAATTCCTATCAAAAAATGAGGGTCCCACTTCTATTAATATAATTTTAGCCAAAAGAACTAAGGGGGTCAAAACACAATCAGATGCCCCTGTCAATTGACTAAGGGTTGTTTTGGACTATTTTGCAGATTTGAAGCTGACCACACCATCAAATTTTCATTTCAAGCATGTTTAGCTAGGTCTTTATAGAAATACACTTCTTAGCTTTTGATTGAACTCATTTTGCAACTTTGGCTCAAAATCAAACTAGGACCTCTGCACTCAGACCAAGCATCCTCATAGCCTAAATTAGATGCTTCAGAACAGATAGAACCATAAGAATCCCCATTCCAAGGTTGTTTGCTATGGTTTTAGCTAAAATCTCATTTTAACAATTGTAACTCCTCATTAACTTGCAAATTCTCTCAATTCGCAACCAAATCACCATTAACCATTCCAATAGCCCCCAATACATCATATAATTTATGTGGTAACCATACAAAAGATCAAACTAATAGAGTAGTCATAGAATTACATAAATGGCCCGAGGGTCATTACAAAAGGCCTCCGAGAATAAACCCCACTCTGTCGAAAAAGATCTAACTAGTCTAGATCGCACATATGTTCTCCACCACTCTCCAGTAGTGCTTCTGAGTTGAAGAGCCACAAATCTAACACCTAGAGGATCAACTAGGACAACTACCTCCAACATCTCATGGCATAAAGCCAAGAACTCATACGTATCCTAACCCTTACAATCCTAAAAGTAGGATAGTTTTATCTTTTCAAACCACTCGTAGCTCTGTTGATCATCAACTACAAGTACTAGCTCATTAGCAATTTGCACCAGTGTAGGCACCAACGGTAGCAGGCCCACTTGAGCATGAATAGGAGGTCCCTGAATAGGAGTCTCTCCATCTACCTTGGTCTATGAACCTCCTTGGGTACCTGTGGCACTACCAATCTGTGCCACACCCAAAAGCACATCCAACACCCTAAGCAAGGTATTCTGTAATAATGGTGCAGCTACATATTCAGGAGGAATCTGATCTCTTCTAATCTTAGTCTTGGGCACATGAGAGATACGACTCGTGTAGTCTCGGGCTGGTGCTGCTCCTTGACCCCCACCACTACTTTGACCTCCATCTTTACCCATAGCATTACCCCAAATTAGGTCCTCAGTAATAGTCTCAGGGACTGCCTCTCCTCTATCAACATATAATGCTCTAGTCTTGTCCATGTGTCAAAAGAAAACATGACACTCAACACTAACTCAAGAATCCACACACGACTAATTGAAAGAAGTAAAAGAGAATTTTTCTAATAATCTCCATATCCTCTAAAAGATAAGAAATGGATGTCTCTGTGCCGATCCCTGAAACTCTATTTGACTGGGCTTGTACACATGTGAGACCTATGAACCTAGAGATTTGATAGAAAATTGTCACAACTAGAAATTAAGTTTGATGGAACATGCGTTTAATCAGCGAAACAAGTTAGCCTAACAAGTCACAATAGCACAATACAAGATAATGCGGAAGCTAAAAGGAAAAAACATTAAGAACAACAAAGGTATAAATCAAGGGGAATAACCAAATGTAAAACCACCCAAGAACTTGTTGTCACATAGTTAAATCTCTAACACATAAAAATAAAAAGGAAATGATACAAGTCTTCATAGTCCTTCTCTCTCAAATAGAATAAAACTAATAAAAGATATTTGATAGTCTTGAGAGTATGCTAGAGCTACAAGCAACTATGTCTCGGCTATTAATAGCTCCGTCCAAAAGAGGAAGAAGAACATCAATAGAATTTGGGTTCACAACCTATAAACATGTGTAGAAAAATAAAGGTAAGTACCAAAGTACCCAACAAGAAGACCTGATCACACGTAAAAAATAATGAACTAAGCACTCCTTCCATTCCAACCACATATGTCTAGACTACAAACCTACATTCAAGAAAGCCTAACATACACAATAGATAATATGTACACAATTACAGTCTCAAATCACAATGTCTCAATAGTCCAAACTCAACAATATATAAGATTCAAGTGTGTTTGTATGTATATAGATATATATAATCACAATACCTCAATAGTCCATTCTCCACGATTTATAAGATTCAAATCATTCAATATATCACACTTTAGTACATTTATCACAGTGAAGCAAGGAATGGTATGTAGTGGAATGTAATGGAATCCCATGAATGCAATCAATACAACACAAATGTCAAGTAATTATGATGCATGCCTGTCCTACAATATACATTTGCTGATATAATTAGGCTGGAACTCATGGGCGTACACAGGGACCATATATATTCTAGAACCACTTTCCATGGGCATTTATTTTCATATCTAGCTGAAACCATTTCCTTTTGGCCTTTTATTTCTTTTCTTTTCTTTTTCTAGCTGGAATCATTTTCCTTCAGCTTTTTCTTTCTTTTTTTTCTAGACTGAACTATTTTCCTTCGAATTTTTTATCATCAATAGCACATTAAGATAACATATGTCATCACAATACAATAATCACTTTCACAAGTATAATAATATGTAAGATGTCTATATAAATCATTTATTCAACAGTCAACAATCTTTCTCATCCTTCTTTCAACGCTTGTTTATTACATACTAATCACTTCATAGCATAGCTCAAATCTTTTAATAATCTCTTGTCATTATAACTTAAGACTATTCATCATTTAAGTCCACATTTTACTAGCATTTCATTCAAAAATTCTAACAGTGCCTTAAAATATGCATTTAGCTTAACATTTCACGTATAGAACTTCAATATATAATTTCATATAACATGGCTCAACATTTCACATAAAGTACTTCAATAGATAATTTCATGTAACATAAATCAAAGTACAACTATTAAAACAACATAAACACTTCTACATTCTCACCAATTTGCATCACAAGCCGAAATCACAATGTCAACTCGCAAATCTTAATCAATAACAAATAGGTATAAATTCACGAATCAATTCATACATGTCATCACTTCCACATCTTCATTACCCAATCATATCCGCTAGAATAATTCACTAATCTCCAATGTTCACATAGAAAGAAAATATTGAGTTGAATTAAACTCAACAAGGTTTAGGATCCACTTGTCTCAAATTAGCCATTCAATCACTCCAACGACAAAGCTTTCCCATTTTGAATTGACTTCAAAGCACTACAATCTATCCGAAAATAAATTCGCATTCATAATGTAAAACTAACACAAAAATCAAGAAATTTGGGGGAAAAAAAAAGAAAAATCATCCTAAAATTCAGGATCAGGAATCAGGGAAAATTTTGAAAATATTTACATAAAAATGTTCCACTCATGATAAGGAAACCATCAATGGAAACCAATTCAAAAATAGAATTGAAATGGACTCATAATCATAAATTTTGTGAAAATCCCAAGTTTAAGAAACATTCTCATTTTTTCCAATGGAAAACTCTAAATTTAATGTTAGAATCAAGGTATAATTAATGAGTAATGATAAGGGAGTGGAAAAATACCTTTTTCTGTGAAAAGCCTTCAAAACACCTAGTAAAAGTCACCCAAATCGAGCTCTAAAAGTTTAAAAATGGAGAAAATGTTCAAAATGAATAGTCAGTTGTCTGAAAATACCTTTGTGATGTCGTTATAGCAACACTCGCAAATCGGGGGGGCATCTCTAAAACAATAGTTGGTCACTGTAGTGTCTTCTCTATAGTAAAGGATGCTTCACTATTGCGAGATCACTTTAGCGACCAGGCCTTTGCTAAAGTAAGACCTGCAACACCAGATCAGAACAAATTCTTTCAACATTTTTAAAGACTCGAAATCGGTTCTTGAGATTCATTTGGAACCTCATAAGCACAAATCATATATGCAACCCCACTAAATTCGACGTTTTCAAGTCAATGGAATCTTTGAAAATTTAATCAGAGATTCCCTTTATCTAGAACCCAATTAGGCACCTTAAATCTAACTTAGGCTACTTGAAATATAAACACTAACAAAGTACTTAAATATAAGCGTAGGGATTATTCTAGCACTAAAATCGCCTCTCAAACGGATGGAATCATCAAATACTCAATCTGAGCATAAGAAATCAAAACGTTGACCAAAGTCAAACCAAATTTTAACGTTAACTGAATTTCCAACTCCAAACCTAAAATCCATGCAACTCCAAATCTGATTTAAAGTACTCCTAGGCTAATATTCACATTCCAGAACTAATTGAATCGACGAAATTCCATTCCGAGATACAAATCTCCAAATGACTCAAAAATTCAAAATTAAGTAATTTATACATTAAAAATCCAATATTTTGAAAAAATCTCAACTTTCATAGAAATTTTGAAAATAATCTTTTAAAATCATCAAACGTTCCTAGAGACTGTTATCGAAAGGGGTAAAATAGCAATTTTATTGAAAAGGTAAAAAATAACCTTTAGGGTCGTTACAGATTTCGCATAGTCTTAGTATCGATTATGTTATCCTGCCGCATGGCTATGTATATGGTGTTTTATGACATTTATGGCATTTCAAAGCATGTTTTAGATGATGCATTTATCATTCATCATATATTGAGCCTTACTCTTTGATTATGTCTAAGCTTATTACTTATTATGACATGGGATTTCATTGTTGCATTGCATCCCACATACTTAATACATGTCATAAGAGTAATGCATATTTTTGCTAAATGATATCACCATGTAGAGTCCGAAGATCCTTCTCATACTCATGGTTGACTTATGGATTGAAGACTTTGCTTCATTGGTGAGACCTCTAGTTGGGGGACAATAGCCTTACTATCTAGCTTGTAATATTAAGACTATGGTATTTTTCTTCATTCATTCTATATTTGAGGGTGAGCTTGGGACATGTTTAAGCTTCTGCGCTATCTTTTACTTGGAGGTATTGTAGGATATGTATGAGAAAGTATGTATTCATTATGATTCTAGTTCTCTTATTTATTTTGATTATCTGTTAGACCCTATCCCTTAGCTTTCGCTTAGTTTATAGTCTATACCAATAATGTGCTTACTGAATGCTATGAATCTTGTTTAAGGTATCATCGGGGTTCTCAGTCATCATTTCACGTCTAGGCCCTAAGCTTGGGTCATGACATGACCTTACTCCATCCATGCAACAATTTATTGTAGAATTTGAGTTGTCAAGTTTCAGTCTTCGACTGACCCTGTCTTAGAGCAAAAGATAGTAGTGTTGACTTTTAACAAAAGGGGAGATGGTGTAGTAAGAAAATCAAGATAGATGATATATTCCAACATGGATGGACTTAGAAGCAAAATCATAGAAAATGTTCATAACCCAAAATATGCTATTTAGGTTTTACTAAGATGTACCACGACTTGAGGGAGGCTTATTGATAGGGTGTGGTGAAGAGAGACATTGCAAATCCTGTTTAAAGTTATCCCAAACTGGTAATGAAGTCAAAATAATTGAAGAACAAAGAGGTTATACCTGTTGAGGTGGTGGGATGGAACTAAATTATTGGAAAAAATTATAAGAGCTAAGGTCCCTGCATATATTTGTGCCTATTAGGTATGATGTTGAGTTGATATTTATTCTTGAACATGAATATTCAAGTATTTGAATTCCCAATTGAGTCATTGGTTGTATTAGTTCCCAGAGTAACCCTTAAACTTTACCATCATTCATGGATGAATGATCCAAAGGAGAAGGTATTGTAACAATCCAAAAAAATTAAGGTAAGATCCAAATTATTTTCTTATGTGTGTACGATCATACCAAGTTATTCTAAGCTTTACATAGGCATTAAGGTCAATTCTTTAGTGCAAAAATATATTTGAGATGAATTAAGGTCACAAGAATCCCCTAGAAAAAAGTTGAGTTGTAAGCTTCCTTATCAATTGATTTTTATGTAAGATTCTATAAATTTTAGGTGATCTAATGACTTATAAGTTGTGGATATATGTTAATATCCTTCCCTAAATATTTTAAGTGTATCGGATATGGTTTAGGGTCATAAATAATCTCAAACATCTATCCAAGTTCAAAGCATCTTAAGCAGCTAAGTTTTTACATGACTCTATATGAGGATCAACTTCAGACAACCATATCTATCAGCATATAAAGATTAAGGTGACTCATAACCTATCAAATTAAATGTCTTTGAGTCTTTCTTCCAATACCACTGAGTTTGTCTTGTTTTGAGTTTGAAGTAAAAGGTTATGGTCATTTACTGGAGCAAGTTTAGACTACAGAATTGTGCGAGCTCAGGGTCAATTTGGCAACTCGACAAATAGTTCAGCGATGGGACCTCCAAATCACCAATTTGATCGACAGAACTCATTAAAAGGTCAATTTTTTTCTTGATTTTTATGATTTTCATACATTTCTAGAATCGTATTTTTAACCTTCTACCCTTGTTTAACTTTCCTAATCCGATCTTATAGACAATAATCTCCCCATTCATGCCTAAACCTCAAATAAATTAAATTTATATGTTCTAAAGTCTCTCAAAAAGAAGTTAGGGTCTTTCATCTTCAAGCCTCAGTCCAAGACTTTGAGAAAAGTTTTGATCTTTCAGGTATGTAAAGCTATCATAACATTTAGTAGAAATCATCACGCGCCCAACGTCTACGTTTCCTTTTTAATTGAGTGTTGGTTAAGCAAAACCTAGTTTTTGAATTCTAATTGAGTTGGTTCTTCTTCTATTGGGTTCTATATAATTATGCATTGATATCATTATTATTTTTATTTTTTATGTTATTGGAATTATTGTTTGCGGCTATTTTCCAATGATCACTTATTTGAGTTGACTTTCTCATGCATTATTTAAGGTTGAAATTTATTATTTTCATGCATTAAATAAAGTATTATTTTAAATCAAGGTTACGTTAGTTTTGAGTAAGATGATGGTTTTTTAATTATTGATGAAAAGAGTAATTTGAACTAATATCATATAATTCATTGAACCCAAAAGATTATATTTTGAGAAAAGAGATTGATGAGATGTTCATGACTTTTTGAAGTATATTTTGTATGAAAGAGCATGACATATTGAGATTAAATTGAATTGATGGAAAAGTCTATTGAGACTTGATGAGATTATTTGAAATATTGATAAATATAAGTACATATTTTGGGAGTACTATTGAGCACCGATTTGATTAAGAGTAGGCAGAACTCAAACCCAATGAATTACATAGTAATGTAGGATGGAGGTCATTTCTCTCATGTCCCGAAAGAAGACTTCTTATTGGATCCATTGATGTAATGTCCATTACTTGACAAGGTATTGGATGGATGTATCCACGACAAAAATTCGTTGTATCATTACTCTGTCATATGATGAGGATTTCAGTTATAGAAACTCCATAGTGATGACAATTAGTTTTTGTTTAATTGAATTGCATATAATTGAGTCAATTTGAAAAGCAATGTTATAGTTTTAAACTTACATAGCATATTACATTGATTTAAGATTTATTCTTGTCATTGAGCATTCTTGAGTATTTTTTTCTATTCAGCTATCTTACATACCATATATTTCATGTACTGATGCCACTCCTTGTTGCATTATTTTATGATGTAGATACAAGTGTTAGAGATTCTCAGCAAACACTTCATTGAAGATCTTTGCAGTTCAGACAATGGTGAGGCCTCCTTTCATTATGAGGAATCTTTTTTATTTTGATTTATTTCTTTCAATGTTTTTAGATAAACCTGGGATTGTCTTGGCACCTTCTTATGAGTGATAGAGGCTTCATAAACTGAGTCAGATAAGGTTAGAGTGGAGTCTGTTCTCGAGTCAATTTTGAAAATCATTATTATTTATTGGAATTGAGATGCTGAGTTTTGATATGAAAAATAAGAACCTATTTTGTATTATGATTTACATACATACTTGACTATTTTCTTTTGATTTCACTGAGTCTTCCACAAATTGAATGAGTGGTCAGCTTAAGTAGTTCGGTTGGAAACTAAAAACGGTTTTTGAGTGTTGACCACGCTTAGGGTACCCTCTCGAAGCATGACAATACACTTGTATTTTTTCTTTTAAATGGTATTTATGTATATTGTGTTAAAATTTGACATAAAAGTATTGCATTAATTTTTTAATTTTGAATTTAGAACTTATTATATTTAAATTTCATTTGTTTTAGTAGATTTGATTTGATACTTCACACTACAAGCCATTTAGTTTTTACTTAGATTTAATGGATTATCATTTTGATAAATATTTTAATAATTTTACTATGACATTATATTTAAAATATTTAATACTTTTATCAAACATGCATTCCATGTCGTATAACTCTTGTATTTTAAATTTTTATGATTAATTTAATTAAAATATACTAATTTGAAAAATATAAATTAATCTTTTATAATATTAGTTAACTAGATATTTTTAATAATTCATATATTTTGAAAAGACATTATATTTCTTAGATACTTAATTTTTTTTATAAATACCCTTATTTGTCTATTATAATTTTTAAATTTGAAATAATTAATTTTTATTTTTTAAATTTTGATATAACCTTGTAGTTACACTTGTGCAATCAAATAAGACACTTGTAATGTCACGGCCCGGACCTAGGGTTTAGGAGTGGCATGGCGAATGGGAACCCAAGAGTCCTCAAACAAGCCTCAAGTATCCATATTCACATCATCGGTTCGGAAGCGAAAGCGCATAGTAAACACATAGTTCTAAGGGACGGGGAAGTAGTACTCACGCTATGGGGATATCATAGGGAAAGGGAGTAACATGAATCCAAATAACTCATAGTACATAAATACTAAGGGGCGGGTAAGTATGAGTCACTCTATGGGGACAATTCGGACTTAGGATCTTTCACTATAGCTTACATCCATAGCATAAAACTCATAACCAAATCACATAACGATAGTCAATAGGTAACCATATCCATAAGCATAATCTCCAAATACAATACTTAGCAATGAAACGTAAAGGAGTTTACAAGATGTCCAACAATGCCTCTAGTCGTAAGATAGGACGGGGTCCAAGACATACCCCGGGCTCACCCTCAAATGTAAATAACATAAACAAAAGCACCATAGGTAAAGAATAGGTGGCTTGTCCTTGGAAGATAGGACTCAACACGACAAGAAAACTCAAGATCCAAGCTAGGCGTCATACAGTGGATGACCGTAGTCCTCGGTCCCTACATGGTGAGATCGTGTAAGAAAAAGTATGTGTTACTAAGTTTGAATGTACTAAGTACACGAGATGCAATGCATACGACTTACCAAACCTGCATTCAATGTCAGATGACAAGGGAATATAATATAGAAGGAGATATATAACATGAGATATAGTATACGATATGCCATAAAACCAATGATGAATGAAATGCTCAATTGACCATATATAGTGGGGATGGGACCATAACCGACATCTCAAACTCATGCGAGCTATTACATGAATTTTTTCAATGTTGACCTCTCATCGGGTTAGAGAAGATTACTTGCCAAAGGTAATCTACACTACACCTTACGACCCGGTCATTTCATATGTAGTGGCCACCTTCCTTACGACATGGTGATTTTGGAAGTATTTCCATTATCATTTCATATCATATCAATAAATGAATAGTCATCCCTTACGATCCGGTAATTTCAGTGATGACTACCATTACTATGCTGGTACATAGTTCAAGAAAAAGGAGAGGACCCTCGGGGATAGCCCTGACACCTCCAAACCATTAGTGCTAAGTAAAACATCCTACAAGAATACTTATATATATACATGAGTTCAAAGGTGGCAATAGTCATCTCAAATCATTTCAATGCACATTTAGGCTTAAAAGCCAAACATTTCTCATAACCATTCATTCATGGCTAAAAAGCCAAATCATAGTTCAATATCATATTTCTCATACATAGGAATAGCTCATTCATAAAACAATATTGTGCAAGCACCCAATATGCTCAAAGAGCCAATAACAATAGACATTTATGTGATCACATTCTTGTCATAACCATAATCTTTGCAAAATCATATACTTAAATATAATTAGGCTTAACCCACTTCATAATTTTCATAAAATCTGATGCTCATGAATGCATATGCTATGAATGTGATGAGAATAGCATGGGTAATTGAGATTAAACTTAAATAAACAATATATTATGATATTCAAGTAAAGGTATGACTAAAATTCACATTTAAATCATATATAGATCTTAAATAAACAATATATTATGATGTTCAAGTAAAGGTACGACTAAAATTCACATTTAAATCATATATAGATTACTCATGCAAAAGTCGAGCATTAAAGGGGACATACACAATCATAACTTCTTAATCTCAATGCAAACCATCATATTAAGGCCTAAATCAACATAAAATCATCAATAAAACATAGCACATACTTCAATTGTATTTATGAAACAATAATTCTCAAAACTCATATTTAAAGTAAGCAAAATTCCATCAAACTCAATTGAAAAGAGTTTGGGTCTTCTTGGTTGAAAGGGACCAAGAATCAATCTCACATACCTTAACTAATAGAGAAGATTCAAGAAGAATTGGTGAAGTCCCGAGACGGTGATTTAACACTTAGAAAAATCTTCACTCCGGAAGCCATACGGAGGGACTCACGACCTGTGAGACTACACACGACCTGTGAGAGTGTCCGTATCCCTACACTTGGTCCCAAATAGTGGGATTCCAAGCTTAAGGCGACCATACAACCCTCCACATGGTCTGTGAAGTGCCACAAGGCCCGTGTGGGGTACAAGTATTGTGTGCCTTAGTTTGAAACTCCACACCAAGGGCCAACCATCCATCATGAGGCCATGGGTCGTTTCATGGTGGCTCCACACGAGTCGTGTGACCTTACACGGACCGTGTGAGCTCCCGTGGAGTATTACCTTGGTCTAAAACTCCCTGGAAATGAAATTTTCAAGCTCCAATGAAGTTGTACAACACCCGGGTCCCAACATTATCTCCCCCTTGGGAACATTCGTCCTCGAAAGTGCAAGAACAAGGCTTGAAAGGCTTGACTCAGAAGATGAACATCCAAACACAAGATACAATGAATAATTCATCATCTGAAAATCATTTAGTCATTGAAACTCATATCAAAACATATTCAAATCATTCCAAACATCATAAAATCATTTTCATGTGCATGTATGCATGTCATGTCATGAGACTCAAAAGTGAAAGAGCTAGGACCACTTAGAAGAAGAAGAACCTAATACCTTAGGCTTGAGTAGATTGGAAAAGATAGGTATATCATTTATCTTGTCCAAGTCCGCCTCCCATGTAGCACTCTCTACATGTTGATTTCTCCAAAGCAGCTTAACCGAAGCACATCCTTATTACGAAGCCTCTTCACTTGCCTATCAAAAATCTCCACCGGAATTTCCTCATAAGATAAGTTCTTCTCAACCTCAACACCTTCCAAAGGAACAATAGTATTAGGATCACCAACCAACTTTCTCAACATAGACACATGGAAGACCGGGTGGATAGAACTCAAATCCAGAGGCAATTCCAACCTATTTCCAATCCACTAAACAATCTCATAAGGGCCAACATACCAGAGACTAAGCTTGCCCTTCTTGCCAAAATGCATCACACCCTTCATAGGAGAGACCTTCACATACACTCAATCACTAACATGAAACTCGATGTTTTTCTTCCTAACATCTGAATAGGACTTTTGGAAACTTTGGGACATCTTCAACCTTTCTATAGTCAACTTCACTTTCTCCATAGCCTCCAATACAAAATCCGAGCCAATTAAAGCCATCTCTCCCAACTCAAACCACCCCACCAAAGACCTACATTTCCTACCATACAAGGCCTCAAATGATGTCATACTAATGCTTGCATGAAAGCTATTATTATAAGCAAACTCGGTGAGGGGAAAATAGTCGTCCCAATTACCTTTGAACTCTAACACACAAGCCCTTAACATTTCCCCCAAGGTCTGAATTGTCCTCTCGGCTTGCCCATCGATTGGAGGATGAATGGCGGTGCTCAACTTCACCCTAGTACCAAGTCCTTTTTGAAATAATCTCCAAAAGTAAGCTGACTTAGTCATCTAGTCAATTATAACCCAAATGGAGTCAAATTGCCTTTGAGTTTGGGGCAAACCAACGACAAAATCTATGTTCACATCTTCCGACTTCCAAGTAGGAATCGTAATGTCTTGAGTCAACCCACCAGGCCTTTGGTGCTTTACCTTCACTTGTTGATAATTAGGTCATTGAGATACAAATTTGGCTATGTCCTTCTTCATACCATGCCACCAATACACCTCTTTCATATCTTGATACATCGTAGTAGATCCCAGATAAATAGAATAATGAGACTTATGGGCTTGACTCATGATTGCCCTTCTAAGATCATCCATGTCTGGAACACACAACTGATCTTGTCGAAGCACACCATCTCACCTTTTGGAGAAGACCTCTATCTTTTTTCGGCAACCAACCTCTTCAACTTAACCAAGGATGGATCTAGATCTTGCTTAGCATATACATTATCAACCACCGATGATTCGGCCCCATTTTGAACATGAATACCGCCATCATTAGAGTTGGCCAACCTAACATCCAACCTAGCAAGACGTTGGACATCCTTTGCCAACTCCTTCTTCTCTTCCTCAACATGAGCCACACTTCTTATAAATAACCTACTAAGAGCATCAGCTACCACATTGGCCTTGGCGGAATGAAATTGAACACTCATGTCATAGTCCTTTAGGAGTTCCAACCATTTCCTTTGCCTCAAGTTAAGATCCTTTTGACATTTTATTTCATGCGTGCAGGTTCAGGTAGGGGTTCTCATTTACCGTTCCACTAGGGGCCCCATTCAGCTGTGAGTTGGTAAGATCCATCTCTTTTTGGAGCTTTCACAGGATGCTTACTTTTTGTTGTACAGTTGGGTATAGTCAAGGCCCTGTCCCGGCAGTGTTAGTGGTTCTCTTAGAGGCTATTGTAGACATGTTATTATGGGTTGGTTCTTTTGTGCCTTCCAGTATTCAGTCATCAGATTGGCATGTATATATAGTGTGTGCCTGTACCTCTATTGTTGTAGCCTTGTTGGCTAACTAGTACTCTATCGTTTTGGTTTACCTATCTTGATGTACATGATTTACTATTGGCCAAGTAATGACCTAATATGTCGAGGCTTAATCTTTTAGACGTTATGCTACCCGATTTTCTTCTGGTCCTCAGTTTATTTAACTAGCATGTTTAGTGGCCTACCTGACCTATAACAGTATCGGGTGCAAGTCGCACCTCCCCTCTCTTTGGGGCGTGACAAAAATGGTATCAGAGCAGGTCATGTCCAAGGGAGTCCACAATGCCGTGTCTATTAGAGTCTTGCTTGTGGGTGTGTTGTGCACCACACTTATAATAAGGACGCTATGAGGCAATTAGGAATAGTACCTATTTTTCACTTAATAGATCGTGCCATAACGCAAAGCTATAGGAACATATGAAATCTATATCATGTTATGTTGTTCTTATTTAATGGGCTGCCTACGCTCAGGAGATGACACAACATAAGATAAGTATGGATCTGAGAGAAGGTACCAATCATGTCTTGCCTAGTGAGGCGGATATATTCCCCATTGAGGCACATAGAAAATCTCCAATGCCTACAGAACCAGATTCACCAGCACCTATTGGTGCCCAAGGAGATCTAGTACCCCAAGCCCCTATGGGGACTGGGGAGAAGGGGACAAAGGAGGTTATTCAGATACTAACTAGGATGGTTTCTATTCACGAGAGACAAATAGAGGTGAGAGCAGACACCAGAAGGGATCAAACAGAAAGCTCAAAGGTATGAGAGTTTCTTCACTTGGCCCCTCCAGTATTTAGAGGGTCCAATCCCACTGAGGATGCATAGGACTTTATAGACCATATGTGAGGGTGTTGCATGCCTCTATCACCGAGGTAGTGCAATTGGCTTCTTTTCGACTACGTTATGTTGCCATCTGGTGGTACGAGGCATGGAAGAGATCCAGAGGGCCTGATGCTCCACCAGCAGAGTGGGAGGACTTGTTTGAGGCATTTTTAGCCCATTACTTACCATGGGAGGTGCGGCAGGCCCTTCTTGACTAGTTTATCAGTTTGAGACAGGGGGATATGAGAGTAAGGGAGTATAGCCTTAGGTTTAATTCTTTGGCTAGGTATGCATCAGATATTGTACGTACCATGAGTGCTAGATTTCATCACTACGTGGATGGTTTGGGAGATCATTTGATCAAAGACAGCAGGATAGACTCTTTACAAGATGGTGTAGATATTTCTCGTATTTAGGATTTTGCTCAAACTACAGAGGAATTTTCTCGTCGGATTCAATATACTTTGAGAGATAGGGATAAGAATAAGAAGGATCAAACTATGAGGTCTTAAAGGGTGATTTTAGGCCCCATTTAACTAATATTCACCTCCGTCAGTAGGTCGTTTCCCCCACAGAAGCAGGGCCAGTGATTTGATCGTTATATTTAGATAGGGCCAGGGCAGATTTTAGGCCAGCTTGATAGCCATCAACAGAAGCGTTCTACATAAATGAGACAACCTACTCCCCCATGTACACAATGCAGTAAGTTTCATACTAGGCAGTGTAGAAGGGTTCAAGTGCATGTTACCATTATGGGAAGATAGGATATTTTATTCGCAACTGGCCCTTTAGTCAGTCCCTACTGCGAATGAATTCCCGGTAATTTACCTCAATAAGCTTCTAGGGATCCCTCGAAAAGGATGTCAATTTTATTATAGATGTTCTTTGTGATATGTAGTCTCTATCCATTCCTCCATAAGGAATGGCTCCTGAGAGCTAAGAGACTTGAAGGAACAACTAAAGGGCTTGCTTGATAAAGACTTTATTTGGCCAAGCACATCTCCATGGGGTGCTCTAGTGCTCTTTTCTTGAAAGAAAGATTGCTCCTTATAGATGTGTATTGGTTACAAATAGTCAAATAAAGTTACTATCAAGAATAACTATCTTTTCCTATGGATTGATAGATTTTCAAAGATCGACTTGTGACCTAGGTACTACCAGCTACGAGTCAGGGAAAAGTTGAAAATGGTTCAAAGTCGCCAAAAGACCTACTCCGATGTTAGGAGGAGGGATATTGAATTTCAAATTGGTAATTGGGCTTATTTGAAAGTGTCTCCTATAAAAGATGTGATCCAGTTTGGTAAAAAGGGGAAGTTATGCCCTTGGTATGTAAGGCCTCACAAAGTTGTGAGAAGAGTGGGCAAGGTGTCATATAAGTTGGACATACCTAAAGAAATGAGCTTGATCCATCTGATTTTTCATATGTCAATGCCGATGAAGTTCATAGGTGATCCAAGCTCCATAGTTCCTTTGGTAGATGTGAACATTAAAGAGAACTTGACTTATGAAGAAGCACTGGTTGAGATTTTGGACTGACAAGTAAAAATGCTAAGAAACAAGGAAGTTGCATCCGTTAAAGTACTTTGGAGGAGTCATCAAAGTAGACATGATGAAGCATTACCCATATCTATTCCACTCTACTCAGGCCTAAGGTATTAATTCAATTTTTTATGAAACCTCCAATTCCTTGCATTTTAGTTTTTGCATGATACATACACTCATTTCTATGTTTATGGACTGCTTTTGATTCATATGTTGAGCATGTATTTTGAATGTTTCATGAAAGGAAGTGTAAATTGCATTCTTGCATGAATGCTAGGCTGTTAGCTGAACTTTAACTCCTCAAAGCCTACCTTTAAGTATATTCTAGGATGAATGCTCCCGCGGGGGGGGGGGGGGGGGGAGAGGGGGGGATATTGTAACTGTCCTTAGTTTAGGAGCCTAGAAAATACAGAAAAATTGGCCTAGAAATGACGGGGGATAGCTTACGAGACCATGTCCGTGGCCCGCGGTTTAGACCACAAGCTATAGACAGGGCTCATGGACTGGATATTTATGAAAGAGAAAATGATTACAAGTATAAAGTGACCCACGAAGCCATAAAAGACTCATATGACCGTTCATGACTTGCTGAAAGGGTCGAAGGTGAGTGATGAATTTTTTTTGGAGTTTTTAGAAGGAGGACCATGATAAACAGGATGTACCATAATCACATTCAAGACGCGTAAATAACTTTCGTAGATAGAGGTCCAGAAAGGTGAAATTTTGTCAAGGGTGGAAGTACTCCACGAGGCTAGCCACAACTCGTGGTTGGAATGATGACCCATGGATAGTGGTTTCATGGTTTGGGTTTATAAGCATTGTTTGAAGATTGGAAATAGAGAACAGGAAAGTTAGGACCACGACCCATGGTTCCGTCCACAACCCATAATTGGCATCTCATGGTTCTTGTTTGATAGTTTTAATGAAGGAAACTTGCATACTTTATACAAATCCTAAGCCTAAACCATGTCCTTTTTGGGACTCCGAGGGCTATAAATCAGACCTTAAACCTTAAGGAATCCCCCATTCTTTTCATTCTTCCACTTCTAAAATTTCCCAAGGCAAAATTATTCTCTCTACAAGACAAAAAACAAGCTAAGGAGGCTAGGGTTTCAAGGAGGCTTTTCCATAACAACAAATTCCTTCTTCATAGGTTTACCCAAGTTATATGACTTGATTTGTGAGTATCATTTCACTCACAAAGTGCTACATAAATGTTTTTACCTTTTCATTAAGTTTCTCAACATTACTATGCATGCTAATGATGATTTCATGATGTTTCATGTCACTACATATTTTCGATGTTACTATATGATGTTCAACTAAGTATTTACATGTATTTTATGTTTATAGTGTTGATCCAACAATGTGGGTTCAATGATAAAGTGTGGGCTGTTTTACAAGCTTTTAATAAGCATACTTTCCTATGATCATTCTCGAATAACATGTTTTATGAATGTTTTAACTTATGAATAAGCCTACTAAGTTTCAAGTCATGTTTTAGATGATATATGATAAATATTGGGGCATAAAAGCATGGTTTTAAAGTGATGTTTTGTCAAAGTAATAAGCATGTTGACCATGCTCTAAAAGATATTTATGAAGGTCAAAGATGAAAAGACAATGCTCACTTGGTGGTTCCTTATGTTTCGAGCTACTCTTGAGATTCCTAATTATGATTCTAAGTGTCATAAATTGTATAAGTATAAGTGTACATATTTTGTGGGATGATTTAGAACCAAATGAGGTATTATGGTGGGGTACGGTAAGGGAACTCTAGTAGCAACCCTTTGTCTCATTAACTATGTGACACCATAGGAGCCCATGTAAACTAGGATAGTGGATCCACCTAGGCCATTAATGTTATATGGCGATGCATTTGAATTGATGTAGTTCCACCCAACAAGTGGTCTCCTTGTCTCAATGTAGGGGATTATGTTGAATTCCATGTAGCAGCCCTCATGATCTTATACGTCAGTTATGTCCCACTCCCACAAGTTTTATAATTCTTTGACATGGTTCCATCATATGTTTTCATTTTATAGATTGACTTCTACTCATATCAAACAATGTTCCTTGTGCATGCTTAAGTTCATGTTGAAGTTCTATTTATTATCCCATGCATGTAAGTCTTTTGTCATGACCCAAACCTGTGGCTTACCCGTGACACAGTGAGTGTAACACCCGAATATATCCTATCCAAACCTCGTATTCATATCATCAGCATTCATTAGGTAAAATAAGTATATGTAAGAGAATAGGGGAGCGGAAGTACATAAAGTTAGAATATCATAGTTCCCATGATGGATTATACATCAATCTGTTATGTCCAAATCATGCCTCTACTTTATAGATCTTGGCAGGGTCTAGCACATAGCTCACTATCTCACCCTTAAGATATACATCGAAGAAAGAAAATGATGAAGTGTCAACATAAAAGAAATTATCAAAAAGGGCTTCTTCCACAAGCATGTACATTCACCAACAAGTCTTCAATCTTTGGATCCGAATCTAGCCACAGAATGGAATAGTCACCTCATCATCCATCCCTACATGGTTATATAATGTAGGTAAGAAATATATTTTAGTACATGAAATTTACTAACTATGTTGGTATGTCATGAATCAAGGACATCACAGTAATTTCAATATGCATAATTATAATTAATAGGATAAGGACACAATATGCGTGAGCATACAAGTTTAAAACCATAGGAAGAATTATCATGAAATCCTTTCATAACCTTAACATACATGTGCGGGAAGAGAATCATAACTGAGATACAAGAACATGCAGACTATTACATGGAATGTTGATATTCACTCTACATCAAGCTAAGAGAAGTCTACTATGCCAAGGTAGACTCTATTTTGGCCCTATAGGCTCTATCCTAGCATGGTGAGAACTATAATTTGACCCCACCCTTTTAGCTCTATCCTAGCACAATGAGTGTCCATTAAAGATATATGGATCCATTAGCACACTTTTAAGGCATCAAAATGGGAACATTATTCCTGTGGTGATACATAGTTATGAGAGCACGCTATCTACTAGTGTCCTGCCAAAATACAACACTTTTGATGCTTAAAACTTAGGATTTTATGTGTTCTCAATGCGACTTTAGTTGTTTTTATGTGTTTTTATTTTTAGATTTGCAGGAATACAGGTTGACCATGATTTGGGGAAAAATTGCAAAAGTTGCTGGTTTTTGCTGCTGTACGAGACCTTCTACAAGTCGTAAAGATGTTTCATAAGGAATCCCAGTGAGGGGCCAAGTTTCAGAAGTTAATTCCATGAACATGCAGACGAGTCGTGGATCATTGTACAAGTCGTAGAAGACCTTTCGTGCCCTGAGGATCAGAGAAGTGGACTTACTGGAAAGTTTTTAGATGAAAACCCCTTTATGGGTCGTAAACTACTTTACGAGTCGTGAAGGAGTGTTGTAGAAGAGAAGTCCGAAATTCCAACAGCTGATTACGAGAACTCAACTAAGAGTTGCAGAGGAAAATACGAGTCGTAACGTGCTTTTGTGGAGTTTACCGACTAATTTACCTAATTTGTTTAGGATTTGTTTTTAATTATTATAAATAGGGTTTTAGTGTTATTTTTCTAGGGGGGATAGCCAGTATACGAAAAGTTTAGCTTAGTTTCTGTTAGTGTTCAGAGAATCCATTATTCTCAGAGAGAAGATTGTGAGAGAGTCTTTGAAAACACTTGTGGTATATTTCAATCTTCAAGCTTGTGATTTTCGTCCTCATTGGATTTGCATGGTCTAAATTCAAGTGTGCAAGTATTTGATTATGTCTTCTATATTCATAATCTCTTCATCTACACAAAGCATGATTAGTAGAATCCACAACTAGGGTTATGGGAACCATGAAGAACTAACAAAGTAAAACCAAATAATGATTCTTAGAAGGTGTATATGCATGTATTAATTAATTTTGTTCATTTTGCATGTTTTCTGATGGTGGCCAATATTAGAACCCGCCTAGTGTTACTAACTGGACCAAGGTAGTAATAAATAGGAAAAAAGATTAATTAATAGGATTCGATTGATATATTCTCATCTAATCAACCGAACTGAGCCAGAGGGAGGTCGTAATGGGACTTATAGGTAATGATTAGTAATGCACACTGCGGAGATGGGCAAAGTCGCATAGTGAAATTCACCTCTCACCCTTGACCAAAAGGCTTGGTGAACTTAAATTATTGTCCTGCGTGTTATACACTAGAGAAGAATCAGGTTATCTGGTGATACTGAGTTGGGGAATCATGGGGAACACAATACCCTAGTTGCTCTCCATTATTGATTTTTCTCTAGTTATTGTTAGTTAGTTTATTTTTCTCATTGATTTTTGCGAACCCCCCCTCCCGGGGGAATCAGATTGCTTATTGGTGAATTTGCCTTGAGTCTACGTATTCCCTATGGGTTCGACCCTAACCTTGATTATATTATATTATTTGGCAACAACAACTTTATCCTCTAAAAAGGAGGTGTAACTTGGGCGACGAACAAGATTTTTGGCGCCGTTGCCACGAAATACGGCTAAACTTAGTAAACTCGTTAGTAATTCGAGTGTTAATCCTTAGTTCCCTTTATTTTACTTTTATTTATTATTTTTCTTTATTTGCAGGGTGTACGAGTAGCGTATGCCCAACACTCAGCGTCAAGGAAATCCCTTAACTCCATTTGATCCAGAGATCCACTGAACAATAAGAAGGATGGCCCAAGATAATGCTAAGAATACGACAAATGCATCTCTAAATCTAGAACAACAATTATGATAATCGGAATGAGAACCTACCTCCTTGAGAGGACATTCCACAGCATCAGGACTTCAACGCCAATTCTTACCAGTAGAATCAGTACCGGTTGAATCCTATGGCTAAAAAGCTATTGTGCTGCCACAACTATTAACATACACAATGTTTACAATCTTGAGTGGGTTACTTTAAATACTGCAAAACCGTGGGCTATTCTCGGGCTTACCATCAGAGTATCCACATAGCAACTTACACAATGTGGAATTTGTTTGTAAGAGTGTGATGGGAACACAAAATTTGTCTATGGATGTTGTGGGACGTGATGTCTTCCCATTGTCTCTTACACACAATGTTGCATTATGTCTATTTGAGCTCCCACAGAGTTTAATGGCCAGCTAGGAAGACTTGTAGAAGGCCTTTTTGAAGAGGTACTTCCCTAGATCGAAGAAGCTCAAGTTGAAGGACCAGATCAAGAACTTCGAGCAACTTCCTTGTTATTCGATAAGCACTATATGGGAGTGGTTTACTAAATGTGGAGGAGCATCCTTGACCACAAGGTAGTTGATGATGCCTTGGTGGAGATCTTCTACTGAGCTCTTGATGTGAATAGTCAGGATTGTACTGACCCCATCATAGGGGCTATGTTTCTAGATCAACCATTTGCAAGGATTGCTGATCATATGGAAAGAGTGTTCAAAACAAAGTGTGCATAGAGGCAGAGGGATAGAGCTTCTACGAAGAGTTCATGTGCAGTTAGTGCGGGTCAAGACCAATCCAGAAGAGATCATGCAAAAGCTTGGTCAGATTCGCACAGGCATGGAGGTGACCATGAAGCAGAACCAAGAGAGAGTAAATGCAGTGGTTTATTAACCTCCACATGCACCCATGTACGAGGATCCATACTATGAGTAAGACATATACTTAGTTAGATGAGGGGTTTCCAAACCAACTCCCAAGGGTCCAATCAGGACTACTGGCACCAAGGTTAAGGAAACCAAGGTCGGCACTTTGGTAGAGATGGAGCTTACAAAGAAAACCATGGTGGTTACTATGATAGAAATAGGGGTCCAGATGCAAATTAGGGTCTAAGAGAAGAATTTAGGAATGGTCCTTATTTGCAACCACACAACCGTGATACAGGTGCAGGCAATTTAGAATTAAGATATTTGATCAGCTGTTGAAGAAGGCCAAGACACCGGATGAGACCCTAAGGTACATGAAAAAAGAGATCTTTAGTATCAATCAAAAGATAGAGTCTCATTTTGTGGCTATCAAGCAGTTGGAACAACAGTTTGGTCAAGTGTTGACTTAGTTGAATCAGCATCAGAGGGGTACACTACTAGCAATACAGTGCAAAATCCTAAGAATATTAGCCAGTGTATGACAGTTATTACTTAGGGTAGCAAGAGCACCATTGGTCCTCCCATTCAGGTCGAAGAGGAAGATATTCGTGAGGAGATGGTTGCAACTAAGGATGCAGATGTACGAGATGGTCGTCGCAAGGATGGGGTGAGTAAAGAAGCTGAAGCGCCACAAAGGTTTAAGCCCGTACCTAGGCCTCCCCCTCCCTTCCCTCAGAGACTCAAAAAAAGGAAGGAGGAAGGCAAATTCAAGAACATCCTATGATGCTAAAGCAACTCTCTATCAACATCCCCTTCATCGAGGCTTTGGAGAAGATGCTAGGCTACGCGAGTCACGCTTTGGTCACAAAAAAACACACTGTGAGTCAGGAGCTTTCTCAAGAGCTTCAACATTGAAGTGCTATCACTACGAAGTCCTTGGTTCAAAACAGAGAAGATCCAGGTGACTCTACAACTCGTATTAAGGTTTCGTAGAGTTCGGACACATTAACCTTCAGTTGACTTGGTCAATATATAAATAGAGGGGTCAAATTATTTTGACCCTATTCTCACCTAAAATTACAAAAGTTACCCAACCGAACCCCTCCCTTTGTTTTCTCGATCACCACCGGCCATCGTGCACTCCTTTTCCGGCAAGAATCCTTGCAGCCTAGGGTTTCAAGCCTAGTCACCTCCTTCATCTTCTTCAATCTACCCTCAATTCTTGGTGAGGTTTTGGTTAAATTACAACCTTTAATTTGCTTTATCTTGAATGATTGAGTTCATAATTATGAGGGGTATGGTGTTTAGACAAAAATCCCATGTTTAAATTTAATTTGTGTTAGTTAAAATTAGGTTGCCCATGTTTAAATTGTTGATTAAGTCTAGAATCGGGTACTTTGAACTTGTGAAAATGTTTTAAATAGTTGTTATACCTATTGAGTCACTCACCTTATGTATTTGAATGATTGTGTTTGTAAATTAGTGAGTGAGAATATCGGTGCTTGATCCTATTATATCAACCATGGGTGGTAAAAATGATATGATAAACCATGCTCAAACACTTTCGATGGGGTCTATGTGTATATACATGTGGGAGTAATGGTTGTAGTATTGTAATCCTGTGGGTGCATGCGTTTTTGCTTCGATGATGATAAGTAGTTAGTTGAAAAAGTCATTTAGGGTCCGTGTGATGAACTTAGAAACTCAGGTGACTGAGTTTTCTGGATCACGAGTCGCTTTTATGACCCGTGGAGTGATCCACAAGTCATAATTTCCCCTCGTGCACAATTCAGAAACTTGAAGTTTCTGAGTATCCATCAGACGAGACCTTCTATGAGTTCGTAGATCGCTTTATCGCTCGTAGAGAGGTCTCGTACATCCCTGCCTGAATTTAATTATTCACTAGAATCTTCTACAACCTTAGCCGACAACTAATAAACATCTTTACGAGTCATACCTTGTTTCGTAGACTTTTCTGGTAACTAAAATTATTTTGAACTACTGGTTTACGAAGGCTCTTTATGACTCATAGAACCCACTACGACCCATAAAGGTGCTTTCGTACAACCTATCTGCAACTGAACTCAAATGAATTTTGCATTTCAGTTCATGATTTATGGGCTAACCATGATGCGTATATGTTACTGTTTAAGGCACTATGGCCCCCAAAGTGAAACGTGATGGGATTCTAGCCCTACTGGGGAGGCTTGGGAATGAACCTTCGGATGCTGAGCCTTCATATACATAGCAGACCCCTCATTTGAGTGGTTCACTAGAGGTCTTGGATGTCAGACCGGACCTGGATGCTGCTCAACCACAGAACCAAGCTAGTTCCAAAGCTGGGAAGACGTAGGCTTTGGTTGCTCGCACTCCATAATCTAAAGAGGGAAGTAGTGACAGGAGCAGCATGCCACAAATTACTCCATCAAGAGAGGAATCCAGTTTTGAGGATGGCTTTGAGGATAGATTAGAGCCAGAGTCTTCCGACGCAACATTATCATCATCTGCACCGGATGCCCTTGCTAACTGGTGGTATCTCAAGGGCATGTAGGAGATCTACAAAGAGGATGTTCAACCAAAAGAGCGGCGCAAGCCTACTCGCTTCATCTATGAGGAGCCGAGAGTTATAGAAGATAGACTTAGCTGTGTACTGGGTCTCCAGGACACAATGATTCAGTACGGGCTTCAGTGGTTGAAAGAGTCTCTTGGATGGTACTCCCCAACTATGGTCAGCGGAGTTCCACGCATCCTACAGAGCCACTATCCAGCAAACTCTTCCCTAGGGGAAGAAGCCCCTCGCTCAGGCCAAGCTAACAATGACTCGAGTGAGGGGTCAATGGGTAGACATTTTAGAGGAGACTATCCGTTGTATGTTATTTGGTCCCGAGTCTCGCGATCCCAAATCCATTGAAGAGTTTGACCACAGGGGGAGGAAGACGAGGGACCCGTTAGTGATGAAGGATCCTGAGTGACGAGCCACATTGATAAGAAGGGTGGCAGGGTGTATTGCAGAGCAGGGTCCGGTACCTTCTTGGTCACCACTTACTCGGAGCCAATAGTCAAGGCTTCGCTCAGCTTCCCACCAAATATTTGTGGGCTATTGTTCATTCAAGCATTCGGTCGACGCTTGCTGATAACACTTTGACACCAGAGCATGTAGCTTTTGTTGCCACCATCTTAGCTTGCTATGATATTGATTGGGCCCGCCTTATCGCCGAGTGGATGCATGAGGCTGCACTGAAGAGGGCCACCTCTATCCCTTTCACGTGTTTCATCTATAGGATCTATTTAGAGTCTAAGGTGGAGATAATACACCAGTTGGACTGGATGATTGAGGTCCAACACATTTTGGAGCTTAGCCTAATCAAGGCTAATGAGAACCCAGTGGCAGTCCGATGAGCGCAGCCCCCATCTATACCAGAGATGTTAGCCCTAGCACCATCACCTAAGGGTTCTGATATTGACACCACCGCTGATGCTGCTACTACTGAGGAGACGCTCCTG
The DNA here is from genome assembly GCA_029948455.1 of Solanum rostratum. Classification (NCBI taxonomy): domain Eukaryota; kingdom Viridiplantae; phylum Streptophyta; class Magnoliopsida; order Solanales; family Solanaceae; genus Solanum; species Solanum rostratum. Next base: position 57,575,478 of record CM057048.1, read on the forward strand.
TAGCATGAGGCAATTAAGGAGAGGGGGCCCACTATTGCTACTTCTGCACCAAAGGCCACTGCCTCATAGCCTACCACCGCGGGCATGATCTATATATTCGTAGCTTCTATTTAGGTTTTAGTGCAGAGGTTATCACATGCTGAGTCCTAGTTAACTCAGCTCATGCAACAGATCAGGCCATGGGTCTGCCAGGCTATTACAAGCTCAGAGGGTTGGAGTAGCGCATTCATTATCACCACCATCCAAGATCGTATTGCTATAGTGGATGCTCGCATTGACGCCTTCGATGAGAGGGCATAGAGTGAATTGATGGAGTTCTATCCTTTAGATTTATCAGCCTTTCAGTCGGAGATCCAACAACTCTGGGCTAACATGACAGCTGCACTCGCAGTAGCTATCGCACTTCCAATGACTACACTTCAAGTGTCAGTGGTGGATTTATTTGCCTCTGATAATCCTATCCAGCCTTCCCAGGGAAGAGACCCCTCATAGAGGATGATGAGATAGATAAAGGCGTGTTTGCACGAAGCACACAGAGGAGAAGGAGCTCGAGTTGGACTTGAAGAGATCGAGACATGAGGGGGAGATGCGACGAGCTCGAGAAGAGGAGCAGTTGAGGGGTGCTGGCCCCTCCGGACAGAGGACGACTATTGAGCAGACTGCCCCGCAGGAGGAGGGTGGCCAGACTTAGCCACACACGGGCGCTTAGGTGCCTATATATCTATTTTTGACCTCTTATGTTTTATTTTGTTTTTATTTTGTGCATTGGGACAACGCAAATCTTTTTTATTGGGTGTGGGTAGTTCTGGGACTCAGTGAAGTCCGAGTAGCTTATGGTCTATAACTGTCCCATTTATTGATCCCGAGGTTTTCTTGCCTGTGTTCATTTTCCTTGTGGATATTTAATTTCTGTTGAACCAGCATGTTTTCATTGTTTAGATAATATGTGTAACATATAGTACCAATACTTGTGGCATATAACATGTTTTTGTGCTTTGTTTGAAAAAATGGCACCCAACAAAAATTTTGATTAGTTGTTGGATAGTAACCATGCATATATAGAAGATTGACAATATCTGTTCCTTTATGTAAGGGTAGATTGCGATGAGAAGCATTATCTGAGAGTCTTTTTGCTAATAATGTATGCAATGTCATGTGAGTGCGAGCCTTATTTTCTAAATTCATGTATTTTGTGCTAATTTAGAACTTGCTTGGTAACTCCAAGTTAGATTGTAGATTAGTTGGATTAGGAAAGGATCTTAGGTCAGTTCTTAAATAGTCTGGTTTACCCTAATAGTGACCAACCAAATCAATGATATATCCCTTATTCTTAATGTTTGAGCCTAACATGTACCTATTCTTTCAAAACACCTTATTAACCCAGCATTGTCTAGTGAAAAATCCTTATTCGGCCCTAGTCCTTCCTTGAATATTGTGGGCCATGTTTGAGGCAAAAAGTCTAAGTTGAGGGTGGCTACAAAAAGTGGCCCTGGTTATGAGATGGATAGTGTGCACCTCAACACCAGCCAAAAGCCTAAGTTGAGGGTGGTTAGTGTAAGAGTAAAGCACAAAAATAAGGGAGGTGTGTTGGGGATACGAAAAAAAAGGAGAAAATCAAGCATTGGGTGCAAGAAAAATGAAAGATGCCTTAATTGAGAGTTAAAAAGCAAAATGAAATATGAAAATAAGCCAAAAGGTTAAAAAGCAAAATGAAATATGAAAATAAGGCAAAAGGCTGAAAAATGATAACTAAGCACCTAGAAAAGGTTGGACAAGATGAAAGGAAGAATAAGGTGAAAATAACAGAGTTGGTTGGGCAAAAGCGTAGAAAAAAAAGTTTCAAGGAGGGCCTTTAGTCACTATTTTTCAAAAATATTATACCTAAGCCCCCTGAACCTACGTTACAAGACTAGAAAGTCTTAGAGTGATCCTAGTCCAATTAGTTGAAAATCTAAGTCATGAGTATAGGGGCAAGCCTATGGTATTAGTCATCATGCATGAATGTCTGTTGTGAGGGTGAGTGAGTTTGAAAAGTCCCAATGCTAAAACATGGAAATATCATTGAGTGTCAGATATGGGACTTCTTTCTATGAGAGCGCGTGCATTGCATTATTAGCATTAGACTTGTTCAGTGATAGTGGATTATAAATAATGCCTTGCATGTCAAAGTTGTTTTTTCATATGCACCAGTTCACATTGGTTTGCTAAATAGCTATCTAATCCTGTTTTGAAGAGTTGGTGTGGGTATCTGAGTTTAAGATGTATGTGATGTATGCCTTTGAGTTGAGGTCTGTGTGTGACTATATTGTCAATAAAGATTGAGTCTGTCACTTGAGGACAGGCAATAAATTTAAGTTGAGGGTGTTGATGTACTACAAAAATACAACACTTTTGATGCTTAAAACGTAGGATTTTGTGTGTTATCAATGAGACTTTAGTTGTTTTTTTATGTGTTTTTGTGTTTAGATTTTTAGGAATACAGGTTAGCCACGATTTTGGGAAAAATTGCAGAAGTTGCTGGGATTTGCTGTTGTACGAGACCTTCTACAAGTCGTAAAGGTGTTTTGTGAGGAATTCCAATGAGGGGCCAAGTTTTAGAAGTTAATTCTATGAACATGCAGACGAGTCGTGGATCATTGTACAAGTCGTGGAAGACCTTTTGTGCCCTGAGGATCAGAGAAGAGGACTTGCAGGAAAGTTATCAAATGAAACCCCCTTTACGGGTCGTAAACCACTTTACGACTCGTGAAGAGGTGTCGTAGAAGAGAAGTCCAAAATTTCAACAACTGATTACGAGACCCCGACTACGAGTTATAGAGGACAACATGAGTCCTAAAGTGCTTTCGTGGAGTTTACTGACCAATTTTCCTAATTTGTTTAGGATTAGTTTTTACTTATTATAAATAGGTTTTTAGGGTTATTTTTCAAGGGGCGATGACTAGTGTACAAAAAGTTTAGCTTAATGTTCAAAACACTTATTATTCTTAGAGAGAAGATTGTGAGAGAGTCATTGAAAATAGTTGTGGTTGAATTCAATCTTAAAGCTTGTGATTTCATTGACATTGGATTTGCGTGTTCTTAATTCAATTGTATAAGTGTTTAATTATGTCTTCTAAATTCATAATCTCTTCATCTACACAAAGCATGAGTAGTTAAATCCTCAAATAGGGTTGTGGGAACTATGAAGAACTGAAAGAGTAAAACCGGATAATTCACGATTCCTGGAAGGTGTATATGCATGTATTACTTAACTCTGTTCATTTTGAATGTTTTTTTATTGTGTCCAACATTAGAACCCACATAGTGTTACCGTCTGGACCAAGATAGTGATGAATAGGAAAAAAGATTAATTAACAGGATTCGATTGATGTGTTCTCGTCTAATCAACAAAGCTGGGCCAAGGGGAGGTTGTACTGGGAGTTATAGGTAATGGTTAATAATGGACAATATGGAGATGGGACAAGTCGCATAGTGAATTTTTCCTCTCACCTTTGACCAAAGGTCTTGGTGAACTTAAATTACCGTCTTGCTTACCATACACTAGACAAGAATTAGGTTATTTGGTGACATTGAGTTAGGAATCATGGGGGACACAATACCCTAGTTGCTCTCCATTATTGATCTTTCTCTCGTGATTGTTAGTTAGTTTATTTTTCTTATGGGTTTTTGCAACCCCCCCCCCCCCATAAGGAATTGAGTTGATTAACTATTCAGATTGCTTGTGGGTGAATTTGCATCAAGTCTATGTATTCCCTATGGGTTCGACCCTAACCTTAGTTAGGTTCTATTTCATGGCAACAACCACTTTATCCTCTAAAAAGGAGGTGTAACTTGGGCGACGAACATCTACCAAGACCCTGTTGATGCTAAGTCATATCCCATGAGATACATAAATATCACACTTGGTAAAATTACAAAAATATCTCTAGAGGAGAGATGTGCGCATAACGCATCTTCTCAAGCTTCGATGGGAAATTTAAGGCTAGAAATGCGATCAACATGAAAACTTGAGTGGAAAAATTATCTCGACTGATTTTTAGAGAAATCGGATCAAAACATAATTTTATGATGCAAAATTTATTTCCAGTGAGAATGCATGACAGGTGTACGACGCGCACCTGAAGTGGACTTACACTTATAATGGGTCTAAATATTTTTTATGGAATTAGAAAATTCGATATTTTCAGCAAAAATCATCTCAAAACCACTCGGTCCGTGTCTTGGACTCGGCTGCACCGAGGCGAACCTTTTTCTTTTATTCTTTAAGGGGCATTATAGACCATTTCCAACCCCTCCTAAACCAAAAACACGATCAAAATAGGTCATTTTGAGTACAAAAAGAGTTTTTAACGAATTCTTAAGTCTTTCAAAACTTCTAATAAAAGACCTAGGGCGAAGGAGAAGAGAGAAGAGCGAGGCGTCAAAGGATTCAAGTTGGATTCGTGCAAAATGGACTGTCTACCTTCATCCCAAGTATGTAAGGCTAAATGAAAACATGGGAATGTTCTTCCATGTGCCCCATTGATGGTAATGGAAGAGTTGAGTGTCTGGTGAGTCTACACACATGATTCTTGATAATTTTCTTATAAATTATATATATTTTTTATGTACATTCACATGTTGATGATCATCATAAACTTGACTTACTGATTTAATACTTTTACATGAGTTATTGCAAAAAACCTATATATTATTTTATAAAGATTGCATGATTGGCCTAGGGATTAAGTTTAGAGCCTTGACTTGAGTATGTTGATTATGATGGTGATGTGAGTATGCTGAGGAGTTAGAAGAGCTTGATGGTCCCATGAGTATTCATAATTGAATTCTAGAGTTTTGTTTAATTGACATCTTCCTAATGATTATTCTGTGCCCTTGAGTTTTTAAATGAGAATTGAGTAAATTGAGATGAGTTAAAATCCTTGAAAGCAATAGAGGACTTTAGAGTTTAAGTTAATGAGAAGATGAGAGTCTTTATGAGACTAATGAAGATGTGTAATCTACATGAGGAGTCATATGAGCATTGAGTCTTGGGAGAAGTATCGAGCACAAAAATGAGTAAGAGTAAGTCTAACTCGTACTCATTTGCTATATCGCCAAGCACATGTGAGGCTTGAACCATCACATTAGAGGTTTCCTCTGGAGGAGAAGCCCCTGAAAGCAATAGAGGACTTCTGAGGCTGTTTCCATTAGTGATTTCCATTATGGAATGTAGTTGTTCTTTACGTAGCAAGTACGGAATGACTATGATAACATCAGTGGGATTGTTGTACACTCATTGGCTTATAAGGGATTGTTGTCGGATAAGAGAAACTCCCAAATAGGTCCCAACAGTGATTGTACTTTGAGTCTAGTAGAGTTAAATTGAGTTGATTGATGAGGTTTAATTGGTATTGATGGGTCATTTGTCTACTCTTTTTTCTTGCTTTAGATAGATATCTTGCATTCTGATTGAGTATCTTATAAAATGATGCTATTTCTATATTATTCTACGTGTATCGGTTTTATTCAGCCATTTTATATACTCATACATTCCACGTATTGAGATCCCCTTTGGAATGGATCATTTTATGATGAGAAACAGGCACTAGAGATTGTTAATTGGTGTATCGTTGAGGATCTATCAAAATTAGCAAAGTTAGTGAGTCTTCCTTATTTCGGAGGATTATTTTTTTACATTCATCTAGCTTTATAAAGTGAGAATTTGGTTAGCTTTATTTTATTTTGTGGTAGCCATAGATCTATCATTCGCACCATCTGATAGTGATAGAGGCTTTATAGACTGGACTTGAATTATTGATGTTGAGACTTTGTTGAGCTAGTTTCTGTCATACTAGCCTATTTATGTGATATGGTATTTGAGAAAGATTTTCCATTTCTATCTTTAGTATTCCGTTGATTGATTAGTTTTTTAATGAATGAATGTGATGTGGCTAGGTGGTTAACTTGGGGACTAGCAATAGTCTATGAGTGTCATCCACGTCTAGGGATACCCTCCCGGGACGTGACAAACATGGTATCAGATCATAGAATTCAAGTGTCCTAGGGAGCCTACGAAGCCGTGTCTAGTAGAGTCTATATTATTAGTGTAAAGAGCTCCACATCCATTATAAGGAGGCTATAGGACATTAGGAATTTTCTCACATCTTTCATACTCTAAATCATGCGATAGAGTTACACTCTATGAAAGCTCTTTTCTAATTCGTGTATTGCACACTTGCAAGATTATGATCATGCTTCCAAGAAGAGATAATAAAGAGAAAGGGAGTCTGGCTAGGCAAAGTACCAACTAACCCGTGCCTTAGGATTAGGATGAACCCATAGGCCCAGCCTCCCCTGCTGTGCAGCCACCAAAGGCTGATGTCAACAATGCTGAGCTTTACCAGGCCATCCAGACTTGGTCCAAGCTGTGACAACACTTGTTGCTAGACAGGGAGAAGGTAGGCAGGGTGTTCCATGTACATCTGGAGTTCGTGAGTCCTTGAGAATGAACCCACCTAAGTTTAAGAGGTCGAAGAGAAATGGGAGCAGGAGTCACCTTCAAGCAGGGCCTCCTAACTTTAGGGCTCAGGGATCTAAGTCACAGGCTAGTATGGCTCGAGGTCCCCAAGGCAAGACACCTTGTAGAAAGTGTGACAAACTTCATTTGGGAAAATATCGTGGAGGGAGTGATGGATGTTATAAGTGTATCCAAATGGGTCATCTTCAGAGAGAATGCCCTATGTGGGCCAAAAAGGGCCTAGCTTTTACATCAGCACCCCTAGTAAGAGAGGATTAGGAATGTTCTCTAGGTGTCACCCCAAATGTCATGACGGGTACGATTTGAGTCTTTACTCGCTTTTGATGTTACCCATGAGAGAAAAGGTTATATCTCTAAAAGTTTAATGTTACCCCCCACCCCTCTTAAAGTGAGATTTAAGGTCGTATAAAGCCTGAGTAGAATTGAATCATCCTAGAGTTAGAAGGATGATGATGGAAAGAAAGGGACGAGATAACAAGAGTGATGGTTGATTGAGGCTTGTAACTAGAATTATTATCTATTAGGTATGTAATGTGGTGATGAGTTGATTGTCACAAGTCTTGACAAGAGAGTAGTAAGTATCCCTTGATTTTCATGATGAGGTATAGAGGAAGAGTCATAGTTAGAATGTGTTAGAGTGTGATGAACCTAGAGAGAGGTTTATGTTGATGTGTCATAATATTAGTGAGGGTGAAGTGTAGATGTAGAATAGGGAGAATAGAGTACTTCTGAGTTGATAGATCTAAACTAGGCTCATGATTCTTAGGGGGAGCCCCGTGTAATTTATAGAGTTATGTGCTTGGCCAGATAAGGAGGTATAGTTAATGGGTGAGTGGTACACGGGTTGTGAAGAGGGGATGTGTTGATCAATTATTGGCTGTGCGATTTTAGTAAGCCTATATCCCTAATTTTTCCCTAGTAGTTATGGTTAGTATAGTATGATGGAAGTGTGTGAGACACATGTTAGTACGAGACTCTTAGCTTGAATTTTGAGGAGTAGTGTGAAAGAGGGGAAAACATTGTGACAAATAGTTTTTGTTGGAGATCCTCCCTTAGACGTTCACCATAGTGTGTATTTGAGATTAAGGTGTTGGCTTGCAAGAAGTGTGATGTTATAAGTATTATATAGGTGTCCTCAAATGGAAATCGAGAGTTGAAGATGAAATATTTGATAGAATAGGCTCAAGATGTGTAACCATGATAGAGTAAAGTTGTGTGAAACTCTAAGTTATGACTGCTACAAGAATCTAGATATATATATATTTGAGTTGTCAACATGGAGTAGGCTAATATAAGCATTCTTTGCCATCCCTAGTAATTTAGTCGATCGAGGATTATGGATAGACGATGACAAGTTTTCATCAATATTCTAATTCTCATACAAATAAATTTATGAGAGCATAAAACTTGAGCATTAGCAGGAAAAAGAAGAGGTTAGATTGTAAGAGTTCTGGAAAGTGGTTATGTACGCCAATAAGAGTAGAAAATTTAGAAAGGTTCCATAGAGACAAAAAGAAGCTAGGAATCGTATCTTCGAAGAGGGTCTCAGTGGCCATTATGTATATGTGACTATAGCATAGCTGGAGAGTTTAAGATGTTCTTGCGGATAGTGATTCCTTGGCCATGTAGAGGTATGAGCTTATAGCCTAGTAAAGGGAGTTTATTTGTAAGACTAGAGCGATAACCTTTGAACTAAGAGGAAGATGATGAGATGATAAACCTAAGTAAATCATGTGTTTTCGATAGAGATGGGTGGATCCAGATGAGACATCACTTCCTTTCACATCATACAATCCTTATTCTTCCGTTGAGGTGATGCTCTGTTACCATCTGGTATATGACTATCATTCCTATGGCCTAGTCCCATGTACCACATATTGATTGTCATTCATGTTGAGCTTCAAGGATAAGGAGCGATAACCTCCTTCAATAATTTTGATCTTACCTCATCGATCTAAGATTTACCAGCCACATGTTGAATGGAATGTGACCTAAAATTTACACTGAACTCAGAATGAGCCTAGAGAGACGAGGGAGATCATACTTCATTATGAATTTTCTTAGATAAGATTTCTTGATTGTATTGTGCTAATGATCTTTCATTCCAAGCCCTTTTCAGTGATCCTGTCTTTCAGTCTTAATAGAAACTTGATGATATTAGAGGAGTGATGGTTTACAATAGAGAAATGAGTGTTCTTGATTCTGATAATGAGGTGATATCGTTTCCTTTAAGGTTATAGATGTGGAAGAGGAGTTAGAGAGATTGTGATGAGTCTAATAGATAGTAAAGAAATCCCATGACAAAAGTTCATACGATCAAGGGTGTAGATGTACTATGGTAAGTTGAAGATCCTCTAGTGATATTGACCTTAAAGAGGCTATAAAGTGGTTAGAGTGATAGGCTTGAATGTTTGGTTACTATTATGCAAGTGTATTTAAGTAATGGGAATGAGTAATATTCTCAAAGTAAAGGTCACTATGGAGATATGAAATATAGACTTCAAGGGGTTAGATTGGTGTAAGTATGATCATCCTAGTACTAGAACCTTGAGACTTAGAGTTAGGCGTGAATGAAATAAGATGATGTGGATAGGCAGAGAGTCGAATAAGATCTATATAGGGTTAAATTAAAGGAGTGTAGTGTAGTTAAAAGGACCAGAGTCAAGATAAGGTGTTGAGCACAAGAAATCCATAGAGTCTTGTAGATCACGATGGCCTCATTCGCAATTGATGACTTCCTTCTCGAGTTTGAATGACTTGATTGTCGAGACATTCAAACAATTCAAAATGATTGAGCTATAATGTTCCATTCATGCCCGAAGACGAGAATGCCGAAGGTAATGTCCTTACTCTTGACTTAATTTGATTTTTCTATTCCTGAGTTGATGTGTCCATTCCTGAGTTGATGTCTCTATTCCTAAGTCTGAATAGAGATTGTTAAGAATGATGAGGAGTCGAGAGTTTGATTGATTGAGTGATTATTGAGAGGAGTCTTGATCATATTCGTGCCTTGATGTCTACCCTTACTTATCATTCGAGGATGAATGATTCTAAGGGAGAGATAATGTAACACCTGATAAAATTACAAAAATACCCCTAGAGGAGAGATTTGTGCATAATGCATCTTCCCAAGCTTCGATGGCAAATCTGAGGCCAGAAATGTGATCAACATGAAAAATTGAGTGAAAAAATGGTCTCGGTCAATTTTTAAAGCAATCGGATCAAAAGATAATTTTTCAAAGTGAAAATAATTTCTGGTGAGAGAGCACAACAAGTGTGCAACGTGCACCTGACGTCGACTTACACTTCAATTGGGTCGAAATATTTTTTATGGGATTAGAAAACTCTATCGAAGAATTATTAGCGAAATCATCATAAAACAATTATGTCCGCGTCGCGGACTAGGCTGCACCGAGGAGAACATTTTTCTTTAATTTTGTGAGGGAATTCTAGACCTTTTCCAACCCCTCTTAAACTCAAAACATGATCAAAATAGGTCATTTGAGTATAGAAAAAGTTTTTAACCCATTCTTAAGCCCTTAAAAACTTCTAACAAAAGACCTAGGACTAAGGAAAAGAGAGAAGACCGAGGAGTCAATGAATTCAAGTGGGATTCATGCCAAATTTTTTGTTTGCCTTCATCCTAGTATGTAAGGCTAAACTAAAACATGAGAATGTTCTTCCATGTGCTCCATTGATGGTAATAGAGAAGCTGAGAATCTGATGAGTCAACATATATGATTCTTGAAAGTTCTCTTGTAAATTATATACATATATATATATGTGTGTGTGTGTGTGTATGTGCACGTACTTTCACATGTTGATGATCATCATAAACTTGACTTATTGATTTAATTCTTTTACATGAGTTATTGCAAAAACCCTATATGTTATTTTATAAAGATTGCATGAATGAACCTAGGGATGAGTCTAGAGCCTTGATTCGAGTATGTTAATTGTGGTTGTGATGTGAGTATGATGAGGAGATAGTAGAGCTAAATGGTACCATGAATATTAATAATTGAATTTTAGAGTTTTTTCTAATTGACTTCTTCCTAATGATTATTCTGAGACCTTGAGTTCTTAAGTGAGAATTGAATTAATTTAGATAATTTAAAGTCCCTGGAAGCAATAGAGGACTTTAGAGTTTGAGTTAATGAGATGATGAGTGTCTCTATGAGACTAATGGAGGTGAGTAATTTAGATGGAGAATCTTATGAGCATTGAGTCTTGGGAAGAGTATCGAGCACCGAAATGAGTAAGAGTAAGTCCGTCTCGCACTCATTAACTATGTCACCAAGCTTAGGTGAGGCTTGAACCATCACATTAGAGGTTCCTTTTTAAGAAGAATTCCCTGAAATCAGTAGAGGACTTCTGAGGTCATTTCCGTTATCGATTTCAATTATGGACTCTTTGTTCTTTACCTAGAATGTACGGAACGACTATGGCTACATCAGCGGGATTGTTGTACAATCACTGGCTTATAAGTGATTATTGTCGGATGAGAGAAACTCCCCAATAGGTCCCACACTGATAGTACTCTGTGTTGAGTTGATTGATGAGGTTTAATTGGTATTGATGGGTCATTTGTATACTCTTTATTCTTTCTTTAGATAGACATCTAACATTCTGATTATTTGGGTTGATCTTATTCTATATTATTCTACCTGTATCTATATTACATACTCGTACATTCCATGTACTGACTTCTCCTTTAGACTGCATCATTTTATGATGCAGAGGTAGGTGCTAGAGATCGTCAACACGCGTATCGTTGAGGATCTAACAAAATCAACAGAGTTAGTTAGCCTCTCGTACTTCAGAGGATCATTGTTTTACTTTGATCTAGCTTTATAGAGTTAGACTTGGGTTAACTAATTTTTTGAGGTAGCTATGGGTCTGTCATTAGCACCACCTGATAGTGATAGAGGCTTCATAAACTAGAGTGGAGTTATTGATATTGAGACTTTGTTTGGCTAGTTTCTATCATACTAGCCTATTTATATGACATGATATTTGAGACTAAGATTGCCCATTTCTATCATTAGTCTTCCACTGATTGATTAGTTATTGAATGATTGAATGTGACAAGTGTTTCACTTGGGGACTAGCAATAGTCTCTAAGTGCCGGCCACGTCTCGGGTATCCTCCGGGGGCGTGACAATAAATCATGCATAAACATAGCTATGAAAATAGTTCAAACTTCATTAAAATCATATTTTCATAATTCATAAATAGTCATCATATCTTTCATAAAAATATCATGTCATAAGAATCATCTATTTACATTGCTTTTCAACATAATGTGGGTTGACATTCCCTTTTTAATATCATCATAAACATTTGGGTTTTCATCACCCTCTTTGTCATTGTATCATCATAGCTTCCTAGCATCATAATTGCCATAGCATCATCATTAAATTATGGTTTTACATACTTTAGTTCATAGCCATAAAAATCTATAGCTTCATCATGAGAGACTTGGACTAAGTGTGGGTCTATAGATAATTAAATTAAAATCATGCAATTGGCTAGAATTCATACAGAAAACATGCAATTGAAAATCATATTGGATCATTGTTAAAGGAATCCACATCAGTCATTAATCCTAATCATGCTTACTTAAAGTTACATACTTTTGCTTTAAAATCATATACATCATAAAGTTCATCATAATTCATGCATAATTAGTTATAATTATCGTATGGGAATCATAATCCATGCATTAGGAATCATATCTTAAAAGCCATCAGAAATCATCATAAATATTTTGATAAAAAAAGGGTTTTGGATTGAGCTTCATGGATGAACCAATCCATGAATGAAGCCTACATACCTTAAGTAGAATCCTTAGAATTGAAGAAGAAAATCTAGAAAAACCTTGGTCAAACTTCAAGCTTTAACTTCAATCGAACCCTTGATTTAAAGAGAGAAATGTTAAGAACCCTTGAGAGAAATTTGACGATTTGAATGAATTCGGAGTATGACATACAAAATTTAGGCTGGTTAAGTCAGTTAGGGTAGACAAAATGATGTAGTTTAGAACTTAGGTGGATTGATAACGTCAAAAACACTCTTCGTTAAAATTTATTGGAGCTATCCACGGGACCCATCTCACGGGTCGTGGATCAACATACGGTCTGTACCTCAGTCCGTAGAACCTTGTGCCACAAAAGTCATGTTTTTATAATTTGTAGCTTTTAACCACGAATATGCAGGATGATCTATGGATCAATCTACAGGCCATATGTCTTTTCATAAAAGTAGTTCCAAATATACAAAAATTTAGGTTCCTTAATGCCTCTTATACAGGTCGTGGTTATTTATACGGCTTGTTTGGTAATACATAAGTCACATTCTAGAAATTCTCCAATTTTCATTTTCACTAGGCACCTTCCATGCACCCACTTATAACCCGTGGTTCTTTCTATGGGTCATAGACTGGCTCGTAGGATTCAACCTTCAGCAAAATTCTTATCTTTCAGTTTTCCCAGCCTAAACACATGGGGGGTGTGACATCTTTACTCATGAATGATGGCACTACAATTTAATTTTTGCATTTGCATCTCATATACTAAGTGCATTCCAAAGTTACTAACCCATATTTTGCCTGCATGATTCAACCATGTAGGGACATACACTCTTCCCCCTGCTCATGGGTAGTTCTCCGAGGTTCAAGACTAGTGTTATTGTGTTGAGCCCTTAGCTCGGGATTTTACCAATTTTAATTCTTGTTATGTATTTTATACATTGATGTATATGTTGGACTTTTGAGGCTTTCACATTCTATGTTTTTAATGTTTTAAGTCTTTTCTATTTGATGGAAATCGACCAATACAAGCTCCATCCATCCATAGTCTAGTTGACGTGTTTTATGGAGATTTTAGGCCCTCCTTTTTAATGTTGCTTCAACATATTAATGATATCCATAGACCCTACCCCATTTTAATTTCGCCAATTTATGAGTTTTCATGCCTATGAATACTTGATATATTAAGATGGCTTAGGTGAGGTGCCTTCGAGTGTCTCATTTGTCATATGAAGACTAGGTCCTAGGTCGGTGGTTACAGTTTTCTTTGTGTGTGACTTGGTAGAATAGTCCAAATTTAGGCTAAAAGCCTAAGTTAGGGGTGTTGTACGGTAGAGGCAAAGGCTGATTATGATAAAGTAGGTTAACAATGAAAGAGTTTGGGACCTAATTGGTTATGCGAGCATGTGTATTCCTCCTAAAAAAATAAATGGAATTTGATGTTTCATCTCAGGTTTAGATTGTAAATATGTTAGAAATCGTGTTGGTTAGAGATTAAAAAGGAGGGAATGCCTTGTTAAAGTTGATTAGATGAGAAGAGTTGAATGTTAAGCCTGGGCAAAGTTTGAGGCGGTGTATTGTGTTGAATGATGGTTTGAATCCAATTCATACACCAAGAGGGTTAGCCACTATCCCATAAATGCTACCGTACGTTGCACTCAACCTCTTTACAAGACCAAAAAATCCTTTGTGACTTTTCATGAGCTGGTTGATCTATTAGTTAGAAAATAAGGGCAAGTTTTTGAGTCAATTTGGGAATGCTTTACTTCTTTTGAGGGTGTGAGTGTTGTATGATCCCTGAGATTGATTTTGCACTTCCTTAAGAGAATGGGATGTTCCTTGATGTGAGCTCAACGTAGCATAAGTACCTAGCATGATTTTGCCTTTGAGTGAGCCTTTGTGAGTGAACGCTCTGGAAGGTACATTCTAGTCATTGTTTGAGGCTTGAGGTGCATCTTTGAATGATTGCATAATTGAACAAAGCTCTATGCCTTAGTAAGTTGAATGTCAATGAGTATATTCCATAGACATGATTTTTGAACTTTTTGATACTTGGTTTACTTGAAGACAAGTAAAGAGCAAAGGATAGAAAGTGTTCATGATTTTTGATGAGTGGTGAATTTTCACTTATTTAGGACTTAAACTATGCATAGAAAGTATCCTTAATGCCACGTTTAATGCTACGAAGTGAAAAACTGATGTTTTGTAGCAAAGGATATGGCATGGGAGCATGTCAGACAAAAACATGGTAAATGAGGTCAAACTTTAGAAAGAATTGAGGAATTAGACACTAATAAGCACAGAAGGGCACTTGGTGACTCAACAAAGTGTCCCTGGCCTCCCAAACACCTCACAGGGAACTTGGTTAGCATCGGAAAGAAGGAGAGCTTGAGGGCAAAAATAACAGTCGCTAAATTTCTTGGCAGACACATTGTTATTCGCCAAAAGAACGAGAAAACAAGACCTTAGACATTGTTAAAAAAGTGAAGTGAAGACACAATTTGGCAATTCACCAACCTAGCTGGAATTCTCGCAGATACTAGTAGAAAAGATGAGAAAAAAAGGACTTCCATATTGTCAAAAGGTCGTACAAAAGTTGATTTGGCGAGCTGCAAACCATATTAGCGAGCTCCATCAAGATCTCCAATCAAAACCTGCAAGATCAAATCAAAGTAGGCTTTGGCGAGCAAGAGTCCATGTATGTGACTCACCAACATTGTTGGCGAGATCCATTATTATCGTTGAATATGAAATGGCAGAACATCTGGTACACATTTTAGCAGAGCATAAAAGGGCACTTGGTGGGAGTTTTGAGAGGATCATCATCTTCAATTTCTGTGAGGCATTCAACAATCTTTGAAAATGAGGTAGAGAAAAACACGAGGAGAACAAATTTCGAGGATTTTCAATAGCTTTTGGTAGAGAAGAAGGGTTTTACATCAATTTCTCTAAATTCTTCTTGAGATTAGAAGCTTTTCAGCTGATACAATGGAATCAAATTTATTTAGTAAACTATTCATTTTATATTTTATGATTGGCAAACACCCCAATGCTTCTAGGGGGATAATGTAGATTATTATGTGTTAATTGGTTCTTGGGTTTTAGTCTTACTTAATGTATTGTTTATTTCTCACGTGTTTTGTTATTTCACCATGGTTTCACTAATTAATTGAGGGTGCACACTTGATTCTAGATCAAGATCTTCTTGTATGCTTGAGAGGGTTCCATGAATTGAGGTGAAATAATGAATAGCAATTAATGCTTTGAATTAATAAAATTTCTTTATAGATTTGGGGAGTTTTCCTATGGTTGAGGTGTTACATGCGGAACCCATAGCCTAATTTGAGAAAATTGTTGTGGAATGTTGATTTTGAGTTTTAGAAAACCTTTATCAAACCTTATACCAACCTATCCTACTCATGTAAATTCCATAATGTTTTAGTAATTTCGACACCCGTGCCAATTAATATTAATCTATCTATTTAACTTTCCTAGAAGTTACTTATACTCTCTTGATTGGGATTTCTATATACTAGTGTTAATGATAGCCTTGGTTCATGTTGCCTTCAGATTTGTATTTAGAGATATATTGATTTTAAATAACTACAAAAGAGTAGGGCATCACTTTACTTCATTGTTTGAATTGTAACCTAAACATCTCTCTTATGTTTGACCCCGACTCCAAGTTGGATAAATATACTTTTTACGATCGCCCATACTTGAAATTGTGAAAAGTGTGCTGACACGTGAGATTACTAGGTTGGATTGAGTCTATTCTAATGGATAGCCTTGATACTGACTTGCTTAGATATTTCATGGAGCAAGTTCATTTGATTTAGAGTCAATTACCGACAACGCATAGTCCCTAAAGGAGTTGTGTTGATTGGCGGGTTCAACCTTTAGAATTCATGGAGGGTTTCTAGGTATAGATACGGATTTTGCCCGTTAAGGGTGTCATGAGGTGTGAGAAGAAGGTCAAGCTTAGCCCTAGGTATATTCTCCCTTTTGAGATTCTAAAGAGAGTAGGTGAGGTGGCTTATAGACTTGCTTTGCCACCTAGTCTATCTTCTGTGCATCTGGTGTTTCATGTGTTGACGGTATGAAGTTATATTCCGAATGAGTCTTATGTGATAATTCTTAATTCGGCAGAGTTGATTTTGTATTTGACTAATGAGAAGGAGCCAATGGGTATTCTAGACAGACATTTTTGAAAGTTGAAGGACAAGGAGATAACTTTAGTAAGGATCCAATAGGCGACATCAACCTACAGGAGAGACTACTTGGGAAACAAAGTCTGGCATGCGGATTCTCTATGCTCATCTCTTTGAGACATTAGATATATCCCTTGCTTTATGTTCGAGGATGAATATAGTTTTTAGTGGTGGATGACGTAATGACCCTATAGATAGTTTTTACCTTTTTGATGAAATTATCGTTTTACCCCTTCTAATAGTGTCCTTGAGTGAGTCTTTTTGCAAAATATTGGATTTTTGAGGTTTGAATTGCCTAATTCTGATGTTTTGAATCATTTGGAGATTGGAGACTTGGAATAGAATTTTGTCAATTCTATTAGTTCCTAAATATGAAAATTACTCTAGGAGAGTTGTCGGAATAAAATTTGGAGTTGTTACGTGGAATATAGCTCCAAAGTTAGAAATTGAGTTAAAGTTAGAGTTTGGTTTGACTTTGATCTATATTTTGAGTTCTGGTGCTCAGATTGAGTCTATGATAATTCCATTGGTCCGAGAAGGTGATTTTAGTGCTAGAATGAGCCTTATTGTTTTTTGTGAGTGCTTTGTTAGTGTTTTGACATTTTAAGTGGTTTGAGTTATATTTAAGGTGTGGTATCGTGTTGTGGGTCAAAGGCACCTCAGATTTAATTTACAACAATTCCATTGAGTTTGAAATGTCGATTTAGAAAGGTTGCATAGATTATTTGTGTGTATGAGATTCTAAATAAATCTAGAGGGCTGAGTCAGAGTTTTCAAAATTATTGAAAGAATTTTCCATGATTTGGTGTTGCAGGCCTTGCTTTAGGAAAGGCCTGGTCACTAAAGTGACCTCGTTATAGCAAAGCATGCTTTGCTATAGAGAAGCTTCTATAGCGAAAAGGCGTCCCTATAGCGATGTTCACCTGCTCTGCGGGTTCACTATTTTTAGATCCCTTGTTACCTATTTTGAATATTTCCTCCTTTTTTGAATATTGAGAGCTCAACTTGGACTATTTTTGCTTAGTTTTTCGAAGGATTTTAACTTAAAAAAAAGGGTAATTTCCATTCTCCTTATCATTACCCATTAATTATCCCTTGATATTAACATCAAATTTAAAGTTTTTAGTTGCAAAAATTGGTGACTTTTCATGAACTTCAGATTTTCACAAAATTGATTATTATTAAACCATTTCAATTCAATTTTTGAATTGAATTTCGTTGATGATTTCCTATCATGAGAGGAGAATTTTCATGTAAATGTTTCCTTATTTTGGCTTTGATTCCCGATAGTGAATTTTAAGATGATTTTTTCTTTTTCCCAAATCGCTTGATTTTGGTGTTGTTAGTTTTAAATTGCGATTGTAAATTTATTTTCTAGAAGATTTTTATCCTTTGGATTCAATTCGGAAGGAGAAGGTACTGTAATTGGAGTGATTGATTGGCTAATTTAAGGCAAGTGAATTCTAAACTTATTTGAGCGTAATTGAACTCGCTATTTTCTTTCTATGTGAATATTGGGGATTAGTGAATTATTGTAGCGGTATGATTAGGTCATGAAGATGTGGAGGTGATAACATGTATGGAGTGATTCATGAATTTATGCCAATTTGTTATGGATTAAGATTTGTGAGTTGATATTGTGATTTGGGCTTGTAATGTCAATTAAGGAGAATGTAAAAGTGTTTATGTTGTTCTAATAGTTGAACTTTGATTTATGTTACATGAATTTATCTATTGTATTACTTTATGTGAAATGTAGAACTAAATGCATATTTTGAGATATTATTGGAATTGTTGAAGTAAGTGCTTGTGAAATGTAGACTTAAATGATGAATAGTTCTAGGTTATAAGGACAAGAAGTTAATGAAAGACTTGAGCTATTGTATGATGTGATTATAATTTTATATTTTTGTGACGACACAAGTGTTGAAAGGAGGAGAAAGATTGTTGACTATTGAATAAATGATTTATGTGGACGTCTTGCATATTTTTATACTTATAAAAGTTATTAATGCATTGTGATGACATATATTTGCTTGATGTTCTATTGATTATGAAAAGCCAAAGGAAAATGGTTCTGTCTAGAAAAAGAAAAGAAAAAAAACAAAAGGAAAATAATTTCGGCTAGAAAAAAAAAAGAAAAGAAAAGAAAATCCAAAGGGAAATAGTTTTGGTTAGATATGAAAGTAAATGCCGAAGAAAAATTGTTCTAGCGGATACATGGTCTAGGTGTGGCCACCATGAGTTTGGGCCTTATTACAGTAGTGGAAGTGTATCGTAGCGCAGACATGCATAATGATTACTTGGCATTTGCATTGTGTTGCTTGCATTCATGGCAATCCATTACATTCGATTTCATATCATTCCTTGTTACAGTATGATAAATGTACTAAAATGTGATATATTGATTGATTTGAACCTTATATATATATATGTGTGTGTGTGTATATATTTTTATATCTATGTATGTATGTATGTATGTATATGCATATATATGTATGTGGAATGACTTAAATCTTGTATACTCTCTAATTTGGACTATTGGGACATTGTTGTTTGTGACTATACTTGTATATTTATTATCTATATTGTGTATGTTGGTCTTTCCTGCGTGCATGTTTGTAGTCCAAAGGTATGTGGTTGGGATGGATGGAGTGCTTAGTTCATTATTCTCTACTTGTCATTAGGTCCTCTTGTTGGTTATTTTAGTACTCACCATTGTTTTTCTACATACGTGTGTAGGTTATAAGGATGGATCCTGCTGATGTTCTTCTTCCTCTTTTGGGCCGAGCTATTCATAGTTGAGAGGTAGTTTATTGTTGCTGCAGCATACTTTGAAGACTATCAGATACCTTTTATTAGTTTTTGTATATTTGATAGACAAAATTATTGAGACTTGTACGGTTTCTTTCTTACTCTTATGTATTAGAGGCTTTTACCATGTAACAACCAGTTCTGGGATGGTTTTAAATTTTGTTATGCCCCTTATACCTAATAACTTTGTTATTCTTAATGTTTTGTTATTTTATCTTCCGTATTATCTTGTATTGTGCGTTTATGACCAATTAGGCTGACTTGTCTCGATGGGTAAAGACAAGTGCCGTCACTCTGATTTTTTATTATGATAGAATCCCAATGTTGCCTCGACATCGGAGAAGGAGGAGTTTACTTGCCAAAGTAGAACTCTACCTTACTAGGTGGGTGTCATGAAAATGATGCTTTGTGTGGATCCACTAGCTAAAACATAATCTTATAGTGGTAGGTAATTATGAGACAAAAGGCTTTATATATGGACACTTAGTGATAGTCTCCTACCTCAAGTCTCATTTGCTGGTAAGTCAAGTCTCATGGAATAATTATCATGAAAATATACTACTCATGCATTGAGTATTTCAATAATAATGATGGCTCAAAACTTGTCAAGACTTTATGCATATAGTGCAGCTCATTCAAAACCTTAAGTTATTCAAGTATGTGAGAATTGTCCTTTCACCTAATGAATTCATCATATGGGGTAATAAAACCATTCACCAACATTCACTTTTCATTCAAGGACTTCCATATAGAAAATCAATAACTTTCATAAACATTCAATTGGAGCCTTGATCATATAAATCACACTCTCTCGGAAAATAGAATAAAGCAGGTGAGTTCAAGTCAAACTATGTTTTAATCATGTATTTCAATGTGATTACGCATAAACACCATGAATTTCATCAAGTTTAATCATAATCCAAATAACCCACCATGTGTTTCGAAGACCCAATATAGTTTGATAAAGGAATACTTGGTAAATCAATAATTTTATGCAATTGAGAATCAATTTGTATCAAAATAGGTAAATAGACTGTAGTTATCTCATAACCTATGCATTTGGAGCCATAGCATCAAAATCCATATAAGTATATAATCTAAATTAGGAGAAATTGGTCGAGAAAACTTAGGCTTCATGGGTGAAAAAAATCCATGTATCATAGACCAAAATAGAGCAGAAGGTTGAAGGACTCTTGAATTTGATGAAGAGTTTTGTAGAAATAAGAGCTTGTTCTTCAGATGAGGACTTGAGATTTTCTTCTTCCTTAAGAGAGAAATTTGAAATAAAGGAAAAAGTTTTTAGGGCATGAAAATAGGTTTGGGGGAATGAATTTAGGGTAAAAGGGTAAAGTACCCTTCTTGAAATATTAAAAAACAATCAGAAGTAAAACAAATGACCTTTTAATTAGTCCCAATTGGAAAACAGCGATCTAGAGGTCCCATCACCAAAATATTTGGCGCATCATTTAATGGGACCTCCAGATTGCCCAATATGACTATTCTAAAGGGTTTCTCAAACCATTAGGAGAGTGTTTCCAAAACTATTCGGGGAGCACATGCGGCAATTCGCCTGATGCATTCGGTGAGTCACCGAATGAAGTCGAGGAATCGGCAAATGCCTTCAATGAATCACCGAATCGACACTCAGCTTGCCGATGTGCAGCCTAGACATGCTTTAGTCAAATGACAATATTCCTTGATTCCAAACTCCAAATAAGCAAAATTTTGATGTATTTGAAAGATAATTCAAAGACCTTTACTTTCATAGAAGTTGGGTCACCTAAATCTTTATGTGCTAAGTAATATGGCCATTTGATGTTGACCCTTATAAAAACTCATATCGAAACACAGTCGATAGGATCCTTTAGACTTCACTCGATGTAAGAGACCTCCTATGACCCTAAATCACATGTAATACACTTTCAAATACCTAATAATTGCTCCTATCACATTAGAAAATTTCATGTATTATGACATGAAAATGCAAAATGAAGCAATTTGAAGCTTTTTGAGTAAGAATATCTAACACCATAGATTTGAGTAAAATGAAAGAGATAAGGGTATCATTTTTCCATATCCACTGTTGCTTCCCATGTGACACTTTAAACTAGTTAATTCCTCCAAGGACCTTTACGGATGTAACATCTTTGTTCATCTTTCTCTTGACTTACCTATCCAATACTTCAACTAGGACTTCATCATAAGTCAAGTTTTCTTCAATATTTACAACCTCCAAAGGCAGAATGGAACTTGGGTCACCAAAAGACTTCCTTAACATAAACACATGAAGAAAATGGATGAACCATACTCGTCTCATAGGCAACTCTAACCCATAAGCAACCTTGACCACCCATCTCAAAATCTTATATGCCTTACATATCTAGGGCTTTACTTTCTCTTTTTTCAAAACCAAACCACACGTATCATGGGTGAATACTTCAAATATACCCAATCATTAGACTTTAACTCATGAATTTCTTCCTAATGTCAAAATAAGACATTTGTCAACTTTTTGACATCTTCAATCATTTGCTTATCAAACTCACCTACTCCAAAGATATTAAAATCTAATTTGGACATATCAAAGCCATCTTACCCAATTCAAACCACCCACCAAGGATCTGCATCACTGCCCATACAAGGCCTTAAATGGTGCTATCTTGATACTAGAGAAGTAACTATTGTTGTAAGAAAACTCAATGAGCGGAAGATGATCATCCCAATTACCCTTCTCCAACACATAAGCCTTAAGCATATCCTTAAGGGTTTGAATGGTTCTCTTGGCTTGACCATCTATTTGTGGGTTTAATGTTGTGCTAATCTTGAATTTTGTACCAAAACCTCTTTAGAAGGATTTACAAAAGAGAGAGGTAATTGAGAACCTCCAAATCATGGACAATGGGACCCCATGAAACCTGGATGTATAACTTAGCATAATCTTTGGTACCATAGGTTTTCTTGATCGGTAGGAAGTGAGCCGACTTTGTCATTCTGTCAACAATAACTCAAATAGAGTCGAAATGCTTATTAGTCTTAGGCAAACCAACCACAAAATCCATGTTGATCTCTTCCTACTTCCAAGTAGGGATCTCTATGTCTTGGGCTTTTCCACCTAATCTTTGATACTCAACTTCTATTTATTGACAATTGGGGGATTTCTCCACAAACTTTGCAATGTCTTTCATTATACCACCCTATCAGTATACTTTCTTTAAATCTCTATACATCTTTGTAGTGTCGAGATAAATAGAATAAGATGAATTATGAGTCTCATTCAAAGGCAAACTTTTCAACCCATAACCATTTGGAACATTATATCTAAGCACACAATCTCCCCTTTGGGAGAATGCCTCTACTTTGATCTCTTTCACCAATGTTTCATTCAGCCAAAGTGAGATCAAGATGCTGCCTGGTTTGACAACCACACCCAATGAAGATTTTGAACCATTATACCACCATTTTCGGCATCACTCAATCTAACCCCTAACCTAGACAACCTATGAACTTCCCTTGCTAACTCCTTTTCTCCACATCAATAAAAGCCACGCTCCCCATGGAAACCCAACTAAGTGTGTCTGGCCAAAATAATGGCCTTGCCCATATGGTAATGCAAACCCATATCATAGTTCTTAAGGAGGTCCAACCACCTCCGTTGCCTCAAATTGAGATCCTTTTAAATGAACACATATTGGAGGCTTTTATGATTGGTGAAGACATCTACGTGAATCCTATACAAGTAGTATCTACAATGCAAATACCATGGCTATAAACTTAAGATCATGTGTAGGGTAAATACGCTCATGCACCTTTAGCTGCCTAGAAGCATTGCAATGACTTTGCCACTTTGCATTAACACCTCCCCCTCTCCCAAGTCTAACCCTTGAAGCATCACAATAGACAAAAAATCCTTCTGACCCTTTTGGTACACTCAAAATAGGAGTAGAGGTAAACCTATCTTTCATGGTTTGAAATCGTTTCTCACATTCGTCGGTCTAATGAAACTTTACCTTCTTTTTTGTCAATTTTGTTGAAAGCGATGCAATGGAAGAAAATCCTTCTATAAATCTCAGCTAGTACCACATTAAGCCCAAGAAGCTCCTAATATCCAAAGGAATAAGAGACTAGGCTAATTCGTCAACACTTTTTTCTTCATGGGATCTACTTTAATACAATCACCCAACACTAAATGCCCAATGAGTGCAACTTCACTCAATCAAAAGTCACATTTGCTAATCTTTGCAAACAATCTTTCACCCTTCAAGGTTTGCAACATCACCCTCAAATGCCTCATGTTCTCTTCCTCACTCTAACAATAGATCAAAATTTCATCGATGAATACCACAAAAAACATATCAAGGTACGGTTTGAATATCCTATTCATGAGATCCAAAAATATTGCTAATGCATTAGTCAAACCAAATGATATTACCACAAATCAAATTGCCCATATCTTATTTGAAAAGCCATCTTGGGAATGTCACACTCCCTTAGCCTAAATTGGTGATAACAGGATCCAAGACCAATCCTAGAGAAGTGACTGGCCCCTTGCAATTAGTCAAACAAACCATCTATCATCAGAACTAGATACTTTTTCTTTATGGTGAACCTATTAATTTACTAGTAGTCTATGCATATTCTATGTGAGCCATCCTTTTTCTCACCAAAAAAATCAAGGCACCCCAAGGTGATCCGAAAGGCCTTATGAAATCCCTTTTCTGCAAAATCCTATAATTATTCTTTTAGCTCCTTTAACTCCATAAGGGGCATACAGTAGAGGGGAATGGAGATAGGTTGGGTATCGAGGAGAAGATCTACGACAAAATAAATTTCTCTTTTGGGTGGAACACTAGGAATGTCATCTAAAAAGAGATTGAGAAACTCATTAACCACGGGGACCAACTCAATGGAAGGAATTTCTGAATCAACTTCCCTAACCCTCACGTGGTGATATCTATAAACATAAGCAAATAATTTTTGAGCATTAAGATAAGAAATGATCCTGCCCTTAACTACTGAATGATGACTTCTCCACTCAATAATAGGTTTGTTAGGTAATTTGAATCTAATCCTATGAGTACTATAATTTATATAGGTATGAGATGCATGAAACCAATCCATTGCAAGAATAGTATCGAAATCTACCATGTCAAGTTCAACCAAATCATAAGGTAAGATTTTATGCAAAATGGACACGGAGCAACCCTTATAGACCCTTCTACCAATAATAAACTCACTAATGGAGGTAGACACCGAAAAGAAACATAGTATCTTGGAACATACGCCGAACCTATTCCCAAGGAAAACGACAATGTAAGACAAGGTGGCACCCAAATCTAAAAAACAATGTACACTATAATAAAAACAATCTTTAAAATACTAGTGACAACATTGGGTGCCTTATTCACCCCTTGCCTCCCTTGAAGAGAATAAAATTGGTCATGACGTGGAGCACCACCTAGTTGGCCCCTTTGAGACCCTTGTCTTCAATTAGTACCATGCCCTTTGAGATGACCATCTCTACCTTTATTTGGAAGACTTGGACATTTGGCTAGCTTATGGCCTATCTTGCCACAATTAAATCAAGCACCCGAATCCCTGATGTATTTACAAACATGATTCTTCCCACACAATGAACACCTAGGGAATGTCAGTATACCACTACCACCAATACTTAGAACCTTCGATTTTTGCACTCGGTCATTAGCAAAACATTGAGTTGGAGCATGAGGCGACCCTTAGGGTTGGAATTGTTTGCCTTGTTGAAAACGGCCTCCTCTACAACTCTTAGAACCTAGAAACCTACCTTCAAAATGAGCCTTCCTGGACTCCCCAATTCACTTCTTCTAAGCTTGTCTCCCTCAATTTTCTAGGCATAAGTCATCAAGCAAGATAGGCCCATTTCCCTCACAAGCATAGTTATGCAACATTCTTTATCAAACAAGTCGAACACCTCTAATATAAATTTGTTCATCCTAGCCTGGAGATCGACAACCAAGGTAGGAGCATACTTTGAGAGATTGGTGAACTTGAGGGAATACTCCCTCACACTCATTGAGCCTTTTTGAGATTTCTGAACTCCATCATCTTCCATTCCCTTAGCCCAATAAGGAAAAAGCGCTCAAGAATGGAAACTTTGAATTCCTCCTAAGAAATGGAATCATAATACACCATCTCTATCTTCCATTGGGTGAACCATATTTATGTAATGCCCTTGACTTGGTAAGCCACCAACTTTGCTTTCTCATCTGAAGCCATAACCAAAATGGCTAAGACTTCATACACTTCATCAATGAATTCTTCAGGGCCTTCTTCTACCTTTGAACCATGAATTTCCAAGGATTCATCCCAGTGAAATACCTCACCCTTGTGGCCGGAGTTGAAGCATGAAGTTCTTGGGATCCTCGGTTGATTTGGTTGTCCACGGCTTGTGCCAACAAAGTGATAGCATTCTGATACTTGACATGAGTGACCTTTTCTTCTTGGGGAGCTTGTGGGGTCAGAGCAGCTTGGTCCCCAGTGGGGATGGGAGACTTTGGTGGAGGTTCTCTTCCAGAGGCATGAACTAAAAATACAAAGAGCAAGTCGTTAGTAGTAGAAAATCTTAGGATAAGTTGTAAGGCAAGATATAAAATATGAAAAAGTAAGCCATTTACTTGACACCTTATAGCCTCATATTCATAGTTATGGCACAAGGAAACCAAAGGTACCTCAAACAAGCCTCATAGAATTCACTAAAAACATCTTTAGTATAGACTATAAAATAAGTGGAAACTAGTTGATGGGTGTAAGAGACAATCAACATAAACAAGAGAACTAGAATCATAATGAATAGATACTTGTTCATACATATCCAGTAATGCCACTAAGCAAGATAGGGGGAAGGCACAGACAAGTCCGAAGCTCACTTTGAAATGTAGAATAAGTAGAACTAAGTACCATGGTCTTAAAATAATATGCTAGGTGGAAAGGCTATTGTCCTCGAACTAAAGGACTTACCAATGAAGCAAAGTCTTAAATCCATAAGTCAACAACGAGTATGAGGAATGAGATAATCACCAGATCTTACATGGTGATATCATGTAGATAACATATGTTTTATTACTATGAATTGTACAAAGTATTTGGGATGCAATGCAATAATGAAATCACATATCATAATTAGCAATATTCTTAGACATAATCAAAGAGTAAGGCTCAATATGTGATGAATGATAAATATATCATTTAAAACATGATTTGAAGTTCCATAAACATCCTAAAACACAATAAACATATCCATATGGAAAGAGACCATAACTAACACTAAGACTATGCGAACTACTACATGGAATCCCGATGCTGCCTCTACATTGGAGAATGAGGAGTCTAATTGCCAAGGTAAAACTCTAGCCAACTAGGTGGGTTTCATGAAGATGGTGCTATAAGTGGATGCACTAGCTAAAACATAATTTTATGGTGGCACAAAGTTATGAGACAAAAGGCTTTATATAAGGACCCTTGGTGATAGTCCCTCACCTCAACCTCATTTGGTGCTAAGTCACACAAAATAATTATCATGAAAATATGCTAGTCATGCATTCATCAATTCAATAGTAATCATGCTTCAATCAAGACTTCATGCATATCGGGTAGCTCTTTCAAAACCTTAAGTGATTCAAGTATGTGAGAATAGTCATTCACCTAAAGAATCCATCATATGAGGTGAAAAAATCTTTTACCAACATTCACTGTTCATTCAAAGACTCCAATACATAATCAATAGCTTTCATAAAAAAATTATTGGAGCCTTGGTCATACAAATCATTCTTTCTTGGAAAATAGAATAAAGTAGTTGGGTTCAAATCAAACCAACTTTAAATCATGTATTTCAATGAGATTATGCATAAACACCATGAATTTTATCAATTTAATATAGCTTCATATAGGAATACTTGGTAAACTAATAATTTTATGCAATTGAGAGTTAATTTATATCAAAATAGGTAAATAAACATTAATTCTCTCATAATCTAAGCATTTGGAGACATAGCATGAAAACCCACAAAATTGCATAACCTATATTAAGAGAAATTTGTAAAGAAATTCGGAATCATGGGTGAAAGAACCCATAAAAAACCTGCATACCTTAGGGTAAAGTAGAGGAGAAGGTTGAAGAAGTCTTCAATTAGGTGAAGAGCTTGGAAGAATTTGGAGCTTGTTTTTTAATGGAGGACTTGGGATTTTCTTCTTTCTTGAGAGAGAAATTTGAAATAAGTAAAGAAGAAAGTTATTAGGGTATGAAAATAGGCTTACAAGAGTGAATTTACGGTAAAAGGGGAAAAATACCCTTCTAATAAAATCATCAAAAGACAAAAAAATTGACCTTATAATGAGTCCTAATAGCATAAATGACAATCTAGAGGTCTCATTCCCGAACCATTCGGTGCATCGCCAAATGGGACATTCAAATCGCCTAATTTTATAGTTTCAGAGGATTGTCAAAGCTAATCTATGAGAACATTCGGTGATACGTTGAATGCATTCGGTGAATTGCCAAAGTGACACAAACTCATTGAGTTTCATAGCCCAGATAACTCTTTACTCAAAACTCTGAATAAGAGAAAATTGGATTATTAAGTTGGGCCTATACACTAAAAGGAACAACTCGAGTCTTAGCTTAAAAATCTAGGGTGCCACATATTAATACATCCCTAGAATAATATTAAGGCTCGACTCATAAGTAGGAGTAGAAACACTAGAAGGCTGAACAAGAATTTCAAGCTTAACAATCATATATGGTTCACAAGAGACATCACATCTAAATCAAGTGAAGCATGAACATCAAAGAAAAAGGTCTGAAAGCTTGCCAATGCCAACATCATGTGTGTGCTCTTCATCTTGAATACTAGCAAAAACATAGAGATAGTTTGAACCTCTGCCTATCTAAGTAGTATTTTCTTTTTGATTACCTCAAAATGATGGTGTTCTAGAAGAAATTTGGGCTTTGTTACCCCACTTTGGACACTCATACAGAATATGGTCCTCCTAACCATATTTATACCAAACATTGGTGCTCTCATGACACTTACCAAGGTAAAACTTCCTAACTTACCACATGGTTTCTTTCCTTCATGGCCTTGTGCCACACTTTCCATGGATTGAGAACCTTGTGCTATTTTTAGGTTTTATGTGATCTTCGTTCAGATTCATGTTTGAATAACTTGGTCTTCTTGCTCAAGTGCTCCTCTTTATCATTGTTTATATCATCCTCACTAGTTAGGCTTAGGTGATAAGCATTGAAATACACATATATGAAATTAACAATGATGTTTTGTATTTCTTCTTGACATGCTTGCCCATTCCAGAGACAAACTTTCTCATCTTACACCTCATATCTGGAACTATCCCCGAAGCATTCCTAGACAGCTGAATGAATTTAAGATTGTACTTTTTTACTGTCATCCCCTCTTACTTCAAATTCATAAACTCTTCCAGTTTTGCCTCCCTCCACTCTTTTAAAAAGAAGTGGTCAAGAAATTCACCCTCAAACTCTTCTCATATCGTAGGCTCAGCATCCCCGTCACGACTCTCCTTCCACTGATTATACCAAACATTTGCAATATACTTAAGCTGATAAGAAATAAGGTCAACTCCATTGACCTTGGTAGAATGATGGCTTTCAGGATTTTCCACATGTCATCAATTATGTTTTGAGAGTCCTTTTCAACTTTGGATCCTGTGAATATTAGGGGGTTCAGCCTCAAGAAATCCCTAATCTTTGTAATAGTTGATGGTTCATGAGCATTAGAGTTAGGGAATGGTGTAGTCTGATGACTAGTTTGGGCAAACACTAATTGGGTTCGTAAGGCAATGTCTCCTCTAAACTCAACTTTAGAAGTAGGAACAGTAGTAGATGTTTGGGGAATTTGGGTATGCTGAGGAGTGGGCACTTGAAGACCCTTAGTGGACCGTGCAAGGAG
Organism: Solanum rostratum; assembly: GCA_029948455.1. Classification (NCBI taxonomy): domain Eukaryota; kingdom Viridiplantae; phylum Streptophyta; class Magnoliopsida; order Solanales; family Solanaceae; genus Solanum; species Solanum rostratum. The sequence continues at coordinate 57,604,791 of CM057048.1, forward strand.
GCCTGTAGTAGTTACTCTTAACTGTGAAAGCATTTTAGATGGTGGTACCTTAGTTCTATCCTCCAACTTGCAATATATTTAGGAGGCATGATCCGCAAATGCATAACTCACAAGTTAGGAGGGGGACTTTGTGGAGTTAGACTCCATTGCATGAATTTTAGAGTATGAAAAAAGTAAAACAACTCCTAAAATCTCCTCACTATTATAAATGTGGCACACTTCACTCCGATAAGAAGAACTCTACTAGACATGGCGTGATAGCCGTCCTTTGAAACTTGAACCTTGTGTTCTAATAGAAAATTTGCCATGCCTCAAGAGGGTACCATAGGCATGACCGTCAATCAAAGATCATTTCTGGTTCACAAGTGAACCACTTGACCACGCGATTCATTCAATTAGACAAAGACTAAATAAAATAAAAAGAAAATACTCAAGTGAGTATTAAATCATTGTATAAAAGAGGTTCTTGTTTTACATATCAGAATAACTCAATCTCTCAATTTAAAAAAAATAATAATAGTTTTCAAATTTGACTTTGAAAGGAAATCAAGTATCACTCTAACTCTATCTGACTCAGTTTATGAAGCCTCTCTCACTCATAATATGCCATGACATTCCCAAGGCTACCTTAAAATAGTGAATGAAATAAATTTAAATAAATAAGATTCTTCCAAATGAAAGGAGGCCTCACCACTGTCCAGAGTGGAAAGATATTCAATGAAGTGTTTGTTAAGGATCTCTAACACTGTATCTGTATTAAAAAATGATGCAATAATGACTGGCGTCAGTATTTGGAATGTATGGTATGTATGATAACTATATAGAAACAATACTCAAGAACGCTCATTGACAAAAATAAATCTCAACTCAACTAAATATGCTATGCAACTTTAAAATATAACAATGCTTTTCAAATCGACTAAACCATATGCAATTCATAAAACAAAAATCAATTATCATCGGTTGGGAATTTCTCTAAATAACAACCATCACTATATGAGCGAGTGATGATACAACGAAGCGATGATATTATAAATAGATGTTATTGCCACATCACCCAATATCTTGCTAGAGTAAAGGACAATATATCAATGGATCTAATAATAAGTCCTCTTTCGGGATATGAAAGGGATAATCTCTATCTACATTTTCTATGTAGTTCAAGAAATTTGAGTTCTTTCTACTCTTACCCAAATTAATGCTCAGTACTACTCCCAAAATATGTGCTCATATTTATCAATATTTCAAATTATCTCATCAACTCTCAATGGACTTTTTCATCTATTAGATTTTATCTCAATTCATCATGTTCTTTCATTTAAAATACACTACAAAAAGTAGTGTACATCTCATCAAACTCTTTTTTCAAAATACAATCATTTGGGCTTAGTAAAGTATATAATATTAGTTAAATCATTCTTTTCATCGATGCTTAGAAAACCATCATATTTACTCAAAACATGAATACCCTTGATTTAAAATAATACTTTATTTAATATACGAAAAATTATAAATTTCAACCTCAAATAATACATGAGAAAGCCACGATCATTAACCTAACAAGAGTTCATAAAAAATGCCACGAACAATAATTCCAAAAACATGAAAATAAGAAAATAATAATTTAAATGATAAATTATATTGAACTCAATAGAAGAAGAGTTTTCTCTATTGGAATTCAAAAACTAGAGAAATCAATAAAAGAAGAGTTTGCTCTATTGGAATTCAAAAACTAAGTTCTAACTCGATCCACTACTCCATTGAATAAAATATAGATGTTGGGCACGTGGATGAACTCAATCCAATTCTACATAATATTGATCAGAGTATAGCCTTTTTCTTCTTAGGATTCTATTATTTTTTCTTTAGTAGAATATTTTGATTCGGCTTTAGCTACTTCCTCTGTATCTTCAAATTATTAAACTGATCCTGAAGTGGACCTTTTCTTTGTGTTTATTATAGCTCATCCTTACTTGGATTCCTTCCCCAAGCTAATCTACTTTATTATGTTTCTATATGCCATTAAGAAATGTTAGTCTGCGCGACTAATCTACAATCATGAACCCAGCTCTGCACGAAAGAAAAATATGTGTATTTACTTTCATTTAGAACAAGCAATGGTTGATCTACTGCAGAATCTTGCACATTTAGAAGATTGAAACTGTAAGGACCTGGACTTTGTATGGACTTAAGGGTGCATGGAAATTTATTTCCAGAAAGTTTTTCACCAAGGTGACACAAACGATCACCTCCATGGTAGTGGAGAAGTTCACGAGTAGTGTGGAGAAGTCTTGAGGTGGCCCTTGTCCTTGTGTGTAGAGTGCTTGGGCTCAAGGTGGAGTTCAAGACTAAGGGGGGTTCCTCACTGAGCCCTTCACAGCTCGTGTGATACCTCAATAGCCATGTGGTGGCTCGTGAGAGGATCCTTGGGCTTGAAAGCTACATTCTTTACCAAGACACACACGAACCACTACATAGGTCGTGTTGCACTACACGGATCGTGTGGTGGCCCGTAAGGGTGTTGGCCTAAAAGTTTTCTAACTATGGAATCACTATCTTGAAACTTGACCAATGAGCAATATTTCTAAGTGAGGTCTCTTGGACCACATGGTCCGTGTGACTCCACAATTTGTGAGGCTTCATTATGAGACCCCTGGTAACTTTTTGAAGCTCGTTTTATTGATGGCTTTCTTGTAAATTTTGTTATTCCTAAGGGTTTTTTATGACTTTCTAACCTTTCCCATACCCCTAAATCATCTTAACTCTTTCATTGCTATTCATTCATATTGTAACACTTAGCTTCTTATCCTCTCAGTCAAATGCTTTCTGAATCCTCTTTTCAAGCTCTAATCAGAGTATTCCCATGGAACCTTCAAACTCAAGCTAAATTCACTTTCAAGCCTTCAATCCAAGATTATTTATGTGGTTTAGGGTCATCATGGGTCTCCTTCATCATGCCTTGTTCAAAGGAATTCCATTTGCCAAGCTTTTCACATGAATCACTAGGAGGGTCAACTTTAAATGGTCATATCTCTTAGAACAAAATGAAGTGGGTGGCTACGACCTACCAAATTGAATCTCTTTTAATTATATTTTCAACGCATCTAGTTTCATTCAATCTGGGACAGTGTGCTTTCACAAATCGTGAAATGCTTCACGACCCGTGAAGCCACTCGTGGTTTGTTCCGGATAAAATTCTAAGGCTCATTTTATTGAGGTATTTTCATATTTTGTCCCATCCTAAGGCTTTTTAAGAACATTAAACCCCACCCTTTACACTCCAAAACAACGCCTATCTATTTCCTAACACCTCATTCTAGATAATACTTAGTTTCTAAAGTTAAACTCTCAAAATGCTTTCCAAGTGTCATCTTCAAGATTCAAGCTAGGATTCTATTGGAGTTTCTACTTCAAGCTAAATTCTTCTTAAATTCATCTTCCTAAGTAATGTATGTGGGACTGATTCATAGTCCCTTTCAACCATGAAGACGCGAAACTCTTCTACACTTGATTTTATTAAGTTGAGCTTACTTTAAACATGGTTCATTTAAATTATTATTTATTCGATTCAATTAAGGTATCAACTATGTTTAATTATTGTTCTTAAAGTGATTTAAACCCTATTATGAAGAATTAAATTGATGTTGTAAGACTTGAAATATGCATGCCCCCCTTAAAGATTGATTTAAGCCTGGATAATCTAAATTGTGATTTAAAATGTCGATTTACTTTAATTTCATATTGTATTGTTGATTTAAATTTTAATCTCTATTACCCATGCTATTCTCATATCATTCATGGTATTTGGACACATGAGCATTGGATTTTATGAAGATTATAGAGTGGGTTAAGCCCAATTATGTTTGTGTATATGATTTTGATAAAAGTATGATTATGAAAAGAATGTGATACACAAATGTGTATGATGTGGTTCTTTGAGAAAGTCCAGGTGTTTACACCACTTTGATATATGTGAATGAGTTATTCGTATGCATGAAGGTCTGATTTGAAGTATGATTTGTCTCTTTTGCCCAAGTATGAATGATTACGAAGAATGTTTGGCTTTTAAGACCATGTATGCATTGAAATGATTTGAAATGACTTGTGCCTCTTTCGAAAGCATGTATACATATATGTATTCTTGTGGGATGATGACTTAGCTCCGAGAGGACTTGTGATGGGGGGCTATCTCCAAAGGTCCAGTACCCAAATCCCATAACTATGTGCCACCATAGGTATTTGTTTATTGTAACCCTTACTGATATGGGAGGCCCGTAAGGTACGGTTTCAACTTTGGTATGATATGAATGAAAATCTTATTTGAAATGAGAGGCCCATAAGAAAGGTTACTTCTCCAAAATGGGAGGTCCGTAAGGAGAAGTATGGTCTACGTTTGACAAGTAGCTCACCTCTTCTCTGGTGTGGGGAAGCTATCCAAATTCCATGTAATAGCTCGCTATGTCTTATATGTCGATTGAGATCTCATCACCTCAATGTTAAGTATTATGGCATTGCATGCATCATGGATTTCATAACATATTGATATATTACTCTTTTTTGCTTATATACTTCTTTTTATATATGTGCCCTTATTATTTATCATTGAATGTAGGTTTGATGAGTTCATATGCATTGCATGCCCACATACTTAGTGCATTCAAACGTACGAATGCATACTCTTTGCCTACATGATCTAACCATGTAGGGACCGAAGACTATTTTCATACACCTCTTAATAGTTATCTTGGATTGTGAAAGTTATTGTGGTGAGTCCCATCATCCAAGGAAAAGCGACCCTCCATCTACCTATTATGTTGCTTCTGCGTATATTTTATTTACTTTGAGGGTGAGCCCCGGACATGTCTTGCCCCTCGTCCCATTCTATGGCTTAGAGGCATTGTTGGACAACATGTATACTCTTTACAGATTTGTGCTATGTCATGCTTTATGGAGATTTTGATTAGTGGCTATGGACTGAATGTTGATGATAAGATGATATGATATGATTAGATAAGAAATTGTGGAAAGTCCTAAGACCCATTATATTCCATATAGTGTGAGCCATGCTTACCCGCCCTTAGTTACTATGTGGTATTATGCTATTTAAATCCATGCAAATCCCAATCCCTATGACATCTCCATAAGATGAGTCATACATTCTCGTCCTTTAGAACTATGTGTTTACTACTTTATTATGCGCTCCCGAACCGATGATGTGAATGTGGATACTTTGAGGCTTGTTTGAGGACTATCGGGTTCTCATTCGCCATGTCACTCCTTGACCCTAGGTCTGGGTCATGACAGAAACTTTATTTATGGGATAATAAAATCTACCAAAGCCCACTCAGTACTAAGTCTATATCCCCAGAATACATAATACATACATATAGTCATGCTTAAAATAAAACATCATGTGACTTAAGTCATACTTGTGTTGCATCATCATCAACTCGATCATAGTCCCATAGTTTGTAACACTATACATAGGATTAGCTCATTTCATATTAGGGTCCAAGGTCACCTTTTGGAATCTTGAATCTCTTCGTAAGGACCCCACGTCAGGAGTTTTGACTACACCCAAATTCTAACTTCATGTTACTCTTTCCAAGGGACATGCTAGGTCCAAGGCATCCCGAATGGATTGTTTTCAAGGTCCTAAATCCTCTATTCATAGCATAGTAGGGTCCTAGATCACCTTTTTGAATCCCGAGTCTCCCCATCGGGACCCCAAGTCAACCTCAAGGTCCTAAATGCCCTATTCTTAATCATATACTTGTGTAAAAATTGAGTACATGAATGATGATGAGAGATAGGAGTATAGCATGATTTCATATTTATTAGGTTCAAAATTATGATAAGTGAGTAAGTGCATGCATAATAATCAAATTGAAGATTGTTTGATTCATAATGAAAGTTACCCATGCATGGTTTCCATAATCATCATAGGATAATTGACGAAATTTCATGTAAATCCTGTAATTAATGTAAATGGAAGTAATTCATGCATATTTCCACGTATAAACACAACCCATATCATAATAGTGCATTGACATCAATGTCATGAAAACTATAATTTGATCATACTTGAAAATAGATGGAGGAATGAGAACATAGGATGGGCTCCATGGATGAAAGGTACCCATGGATGAATGTCATATACCTTGATAAGATTTGGAAGATTGAAGATGAATTTGACTTAAAACTTTAGGGTTCTAAAAAGAATTCTATATTTTAGCTATAGAGTAGGCTTGAGAGTGATTTGGAAGAGTTCTTTTAAGTCTAAGTGTTTGAGGAGTGATTGAAAGACTTAGAATAGGTTAGGATAGCATTAAGAGGGTAATTTAGTCTAAAAACGTCTAAAAGGTGTTTAGGAATCAGAAAAAAGAACTAAATACACCTATGAAAATGCATTAGAAAACTAGATGACATTGACTTCCAGACACACTTCACGAGCCGTGAAGTGCACCACAGCTTGTGTTGTGTTCCACAGAGTGCATGGTTTTGTAAGGTTTGGGAAGTGAGCCTACCACAGACTCCTTCACGAGGTGTGGTATGCACCATGATCCATGAAGGCTCTTGTAGTGTGCACCCTTTTCAGGGCAACCCACAAAAGTCCCTGTGGCACTTTCCACGACCCCCTTCACAAGCAGTGGTATACACCTACTTTCAGTGATGGGTTCCTTTAAGAGAACACTGGTCCAATTATATCATAGGAAACGTATCTTCGATCCTTGGTTCGATCCTTTGAAGTGCTGGGCCTTATATTATCTCCCCCTTGAGATCATTTGTCCTCAAATGAGATGAGAGTTAGCTTGAATACGGAAGATGAATATCAACAACCCAACATGAGTGCAAAAATGCATGTGTAATATTGAAATAGTAAAATGTTCAAACCTTTTCCATAAACATCTTTTAAGACAAGTTTTATGAGAATGCATGCATGTTACGACATGAAAATAAAAAAATGAAAGAATTCAAAACATTTTAGCATGACGAACATATTACCTTAGGTTCGAGTATAATGAAAAAGATAAGTGTATCATAAGATCATATCCGATTTCAATTCTCATGTAGCACTCTCAACATGTTAGTTTCTTCAAAGGACTTTAACCAATGCCACTTCCTTGTTATGTGGTCTCTTCACTTTATAGTGTTAATTGTGGAAAAAAGGCAATCTTAGGAAAATACTAGTTTAAACTTTCTTAATTGAAGAAACTAATTTTTCGAAAATAGACTTGTCACTTAATGTTTTAAAGAAATTAAGAAACTTAATATTTTTAAGACTTGAACAGAAAAAGTCCTAAAAACAAAGAAAAGGGTAAGAGTTCCTCTTACTATTTTAAGAAGGTATTAGCACTTAAAATAGTTGCTAACAGGTAGTTATCTGACAATTTAAAATCTTAATTGGACTATCTTTCGAAGAAATAATTTCAAACTAAAATTCTTAAAGAATCACTCAAGTAAGAAATCTATTTATAAAGTAATTTAAACAATCTTAAAAGAAATATATATTGCCTAACTTTGAGAAATTTGACTTAGTAATAAAAAGTAATCTAAACTCCGAAAATTCTAAATAAGACACTTAAACTAGTTTAAAAAAAATTAAAATTTACCAAGAATTTGACTAAATAGAGAGAAATGCAAAATTAGGAATTTTAAACTTTTAAATTTTGTCAAGCCAACCTAAAAGAAACTTGATGTAAAGAAAATATTTTTGAAAAATAAATGATTTTAAAATCTTCAATAATTTATGAAAATGACTATGGAAAAACAATAAGAAAGGTAAATCAACATAAATCGTTCATCTTTAATGATTTAATGAAGTTCATTAAATAAATAATCCTAGAGTAAGAAGTTAAGGTCAATACAAGAAATACAAGAAATAGGCAAATAATAATAATAAAGAAGTGTCAAATTTAGGCCTGGCAAGTCCAAACTGAACTTTACCTAATATAACTTAAGAAGCTGCAATACTTTGGTCTTGCCAAGCCAAAACTCGCTGAAGTATGCTACAACATTTGCGGTTTTCACCCATATCCTCCTTGTATATCAGCAAGGTATGTATGTTGTATATCAGCATACATAACCCATCTTCCACCTGTATATAAATTCCAAAACTCTGTATATTTTTCACGACCCAAAATCCGGTGTGATGACACACACCTAACCCGCCGAGGGGTCAGACCAACACTGAACAACACAAAATGATACAAAAGCGGAAGATAGAATAGTCTAATAAGATAGACAAGTGTAAAGGAACCAAAACTACAAGACCTTCCAACACTTGGTTCGGAATGTTGTCTTGGGTATATCTAATAGCCATATCTGAAGTTGATGATACCTTGACCTCAAGTCAATCGTAGAAAATAGGGCTGCTCCTTGAAGCTAATAAAATAAGTCATCTATGCCAGGAAGTGGGTACTTGTTCTTAGCAGTTACTTTGTTCAATTATCGAAAATTAATACATACCTTCATGGATCCATTGTTCTTTACGAACAACAATGGGGCACCCCATGGTGAAACACTAGGGCGAAAAAATCCCTTACTCAACGGATCCTGGAGCTGCTCCTTCAACTCCTTCAATTCAGCTGGAGCCATCCGATAGTGAGTGATAGAAATGGGCTTAGTGTCTGGCTCAAGGTCAATAGCAAAATCAATGTCCCCATTAGTAGGAAACACATCCAAAAACTCACAAACCACTAGAATAGACTCTATGGAAGGTGAATCAATAACAATATCACGAGTAATAGCAAAACAACCTAGATCAATCGACTTTTGGGCCTGAATACAAGATATCACTTTACTAGGATAGGAAGCCTCAGAACCGGTCCATTAAATCCTCAGTCTACCTAGAATGACTAAGGTAACGATGTCAAGCATAACACGATACGAAGATAGCTAATCCCTACCTAGAATAACATCAAAATCTACCATATCCAATATAATCAGATTTTCCCAAGTCTCGTAGCTCCCCAAAGTAACCAAACAGGATTGGTAAACTCGATTCACTACAAAGGGCTCCCCTACCAGGGTCGAAACATGAAAATTCATAGACATGGAATCACAAGTTAACTCGAACCCCATGGAGAAGTAAGTCAACACATATGAATAAGTAGAGCAAGGATGAAATAACACAGATGCAGGGCAATGGAAAACCATAACAATACCTATAACCACAATATCAGAGGACTCTACCTCAAGTCTACCTAGGAAGGTATAGCAATGACCACCTCGACCTCCACTCATAGAAGTTGACCCTCTATTACTCAAAACAGTGGATATGTCACATGATCCCTTACCACTGGTCAATACAAGAAAAAAGACTTTTAACGACTATTTCTTAACGAAGAGAAATGAATCCGATTGTTTAAAATATACTTATAGTGACGAAATATTTTTTCAGTCATTATAAATACACTTATAGTAACCAATTTTTTCGGTTGTTATAATATATACTTATAGTGACCTAATCTTTCTTCGATCGTTCTAAATACGCTTATAATGACCAAATGTTTTTCTAGTTGTTATAAATACACTTATAGTGACCAAATTTTATTCTGGTCATTAAAGATCAATTTTAATCCAACATTAACGAGGAGTTAAATTTGATCATTAAAAAGCATAATATTCCATCGTTAAAATATATTAGTTAGTGTAAAAATATCTTTTTATTAATATGAGCATAATGAGACAAACCAAATCATGTTATATATATAACAAGTGGCATTTTGTTGATCATTCTGTTATTCTGATAAGAATCCTCCATCTTTTATAAATTTTCTTATCTCATAAGAAAGTTAATTAAAAGAAAAAAAAATATTAATGTTTCATTTTCTAATAACTCTATCCATAATTCATATTATAATCAATTATATAAAATTTCGACATTAAAAAAGCATTTATTTACAATCTTTTTGGCACAATTTGTTTTAACTTATTTATTTTCTTTGTATAGTTTCTATGTATGTTTTATTTTGAGAGACAGTTTATTCATCTTTACTTCAAACAACAACAACAACAACATACCCAGTGGAATCCCACAAGTAGGGTCTAGGGAAGGTAGAATGTACGTAGACCTTACTACTACCTCATAGAAGTAGAAATGTTGTTTCCAGAGAACCCTCGTCTCAAAAACCCATAAGCAGAATAAATTAGATATAACAAAAAGGAAAGTAAAGGGAAAATAAAGAGATACTATTAACGAAAAGCACATGTCAATATGTGAATACGATAGAATTAACACACATACGACAGGTAATGACAACACATGATATAAAACACTCCTGCTCCTACTACCTTACTATACCTCAAGGCCAGACATCCACCTAACCCTACCAACCAATCAGCCTGCTACTCTAATTCGTGAGCTCCGCTCCTTTCTATCTTATGTCATATCCTTAGTGAGATCTTGTTTCGCCATATCTCGTCTGATCACCTCCCCACAATATTTCTTCGGTCTACCTCTACCCCTCCGTGTAACTCCTAAAATCAACCTCTCCCACCCCTTAACAGGAGCATTGGTATTTCATCTCTACACATGTCCAAATAATCGTAGTCTCGCTTCCCTCATCTTATAAGCCACCGGGGCCACCTCTAGATTCTCCCGAATGGTCTCATTCCTAATCTTATCCATCCTTGTGTGACTAGACATCCATCTCAACATCCTCATCTCTGTAATGTATATCTTCTGAACATGTGCATTTTTTATTGGCCCAACACTCCACCCCATATAGCAAAGATCGTCTAACCATCATTCTGTAAAATTTACCTTTGACTTTTGGTGGTATCTTCTTGTTACACAATACTCCAGAGGCAAGCCTCCATTTAGTCCATGCTGCTCCATTACGATGTGTGACATCCTTGTCAATATCGCCATTACTCTGGATGATGGACTCCAGATACGTAAAGTTTTCCCTCTTGGGGATATGTTGAGTGGGAAGCCTCACATCAACGTCTACTTCATACCTCGTAATACTGAATTTGCACTCCATGTATACTATTGGTCCTGCTCAATTTGAATCCTTTGGACTTCAAGGCATGTCTCCAAGCATCCAACCTATCATTAACTTTAGTCCAAGTCTCATCAATCAATACTATGTCATCTCCAAATAGCATACACCATGGAACCTCCTCCAGGATAGATCATGTCAGCTCATCCATCACTAAGGAAAATAGGAAAGGACTCAACACAGATCCTTAATGGAGTCCCATCTCAACCGAAAAATACTAAGTCTCCTCCTACCGTTCTTACCCGAGTTTCTATTGTACATGTCCTTAATCGCCCTAATATATGCCATTGGGAAACCTTTCACCTCTAGACACCTCCATAGGACATCCCTAGAGACTTTGTCATAGGCCTTCTCGAGATCAATGAACACCATATGAAGGTCCTTCTTTTTTCCCTATATTTCTCCACTAATCTCCGAACAAGATGAATTGCTTCAATAATTGACCACCCCGGCATGAATCAAAACTAATTCTCCAAAATAAACACTACTCTTCTCACCCTCATCACCACCACTCTCTCCCAAACCTTTATAGTGTGAGATAACAACTTAATACCCCTGTAATTGTGACAATTTTTAATATCCCCTTTGTTCTTGTAAAATTGAACCATTGTACTCATCCTCCATTTATCAAGAATCTTGACAGTCTTTCTAAAATCATTGAACAATCTAGTAAACCACTGTATGCCATCCTTGACCATGTTCTTCTAAAAATCTACAAAAATCTCATAGGGTCCGACCGTCTTCCCACCCTCTCTTTATCCCACTAATAAAACTTTTAACCTCCTTAACTCTGAACCGCCTGCAATAACCATAATCACGATGACTTTCGCAGTGTGCCAACTCACCCATCTCAATGTTTCTATCCACTTTTTCATTTAGGAGTTTATGAAAGTAAGCTTGCTACCTTAGTTTAATGGAAGAGTAATCCACCAACACCCCACCCTCCTTATCCTTGATGCACTTCACTTGGTCCAAGTCGCGAGCTTTTCTTTCTCTCCCCTTAGCGATCCTATACAATCTTTATGCTCTGCCTTTTATACTTAGCTCCTCATATAGGCGCTCAAACGCTGCTGTCTTAGCACTCATCACGGCCATCTTCACTAAGCCTTTGCTTTAAATCCTCATCCCTACACTCCAACCACTTCGAATAGGCAACCTTCTTAGCTTTAACCTTGCCTTGAACTTCGTCATTCAACCACCAAATGCCCTGACGTCCCCCAAAGGTCCCTCTCAAAACTCCTAGTACCTCAGTAGCTACTTTTCTAATGCAACTAGCAGTAGTGTCCAACCTATCATTCACATTATCACCACGACTCCAAGCCTCTAAATTACCAAACTTTTCTTCTATCTCTTGTGAAAAGGCAGGGGTCAGACCTCCCTATATAATCCTTGGTTGGGCATTAATAACCTTCTTCTTCTTTTCTCTCATAATCTCTAAATCCATCACTAGAAGCTTATGTTGAGTGGAAATATTTTCACTCGGAATAACCTTGCAATTCTTACAAAGGCTTCTATCACCTTTTTGGAAAAGTAAGTAATTGATTAGAGTCTTATATACCATACTACGAAAGGTAATCAAGTGATTTTCCATCTTCGGGAAACATGAGTTAGCGATAACTAACTCAAAGGATTTGGAAAAATCCAAGAGAGACGTCCCACCTCCATTCCTCTTCTGAAAACCAAAGTCTCCATGGACATCTTCAAACCCACTAGTGATTGCCCCAATATGCCCATTAAAGTCTCCTCCAATGGAGAGTTTTTCCATCTCTGGTATGCCTCTCACAACCTCATCCAAATCTTCCCAAAAGAGCCTTTTGACTTCCTCGTCCAGACCCACTTGGGGCACATAGGCACTAACCACATTCACTACAAGCCTACCAACCACAAGTTTAATAGACATCATCCTATCATTAAATCTCCTGACCTCCACCACATTTTTACTAAGGTCATCGTCTACTATAATACCTACACCATTTTTATCCCGAGAACCACCAGAGTACCATAACTTTAATCCGTCTATATCTCGAGTTTTGCTCCCTACCCATCTAGTCTCCTGAACACATGCTATGTTAATGTGTCTCCTCTTAAGACACTTCACTAACTCTATGGATTTCCCTGTAAGTGATCCCATATTCAACGTTCCTATCCTTAACTTAGATACGCGCGTGCCCCTCTTACTACTCCTACACTTACCTCTTACCCCAATCGACGATGTGACCCTAACCCATCATTAGATCATGATGCCACTAGCTAAGAACTAATAATTCACTAAGCTACAAAGCTAAAAAAGAAACTAATCAAGAAATATACTCTAAGGATAACATACAATATTCAATAATCAACAATAAAACTCATAACATCAAAAACTTACCCCTCCCTAACAAATTAGTTCTCCCTAACAATACTATTATGCAACTTGAACAACTCACTAACAAATAGATTCTACAACATAAAAACACATAAAGAAAAGGAAACCCAATTCAATTACACGTGAACAAGTAGAAACTTTGAGAGAAAATGTAACAATAAATTCAAGTAGAAAAATTTTAGATTTGCAGCAAAGAGTTGATAACAACAGCCAAGCAATATTGCAATCACAAGCAGAGTCAGTCACTATGAACTAGTGTGATCAATACTGTAGACAAGAAATAGTTAAATAGAGAAGAGTTTAGAAGATATCACTTGGAAACCGTTGGAGATGATATTGTCAGAAAATCCTGTGTTGCTGGAGCAAAGCTGTGTCCCGAAATCAGAATAAGAAAACCCCAAATATCGCCGGAAATCACTGGATGCCTAGGAAGTTGCCTGAAAAGGACTAGAGGACGCTAGAAAATCTTTGGACGTAGCTGCAAATAGCCACAGATCAGTTTGCTGGCGGGACAAAAAATTCAAAATGTGAAACCCCAGTTTCTCGTCTTCTATACATATACATAGATTGCTTCCTCATTTTTTAGTTTTTTCTCTCTCTCTAGTTTCTCTTTCTAAAATGCTCCCTAGGTTTTTGCTACTATCTGTCACACTGACATAGCGCGTCAGGCGTCGGTAGACAGAGACAGACCGCTGGACCAGGATCAACAGGGGCGCTCGGACATGGCGCTCACTCTCTAGCATAACACGCGCAAACCTACATCCATCAGTTCTGGTAAATTGCTATCAAGTTTGGCGATCACGGGTGCAATTTTGGAGGAGGAGCTGACACGAGCTCAAGAAATTATTTCCCTTGTCAATATGGGGCAACTTTGTATAATTTCAAGGATGAGAGATGATTTGTCACCCCAGGATCCAGCTATAGGCAAAGTTTCAAGCCAATCCATCATCCCAATTGGGAGATCTGAGAAAATGACCTCCGCGACCAAGCTGTCTCACGAAATTATAGAGCTTCGATCTTCCTCAGAGAAATTTTGTGAGATAAGACATGGGAGGGGTGAGTCTCCATGTCGTGCTGACCCCACTGAGCGATTGGGAAGCAATTCTAGTGGCGGATCTAAGGGCAGGGAGGTTTCAGGCAGCGACAACGGAGCTCCGGCGAATTTCGTAGGGCAAGACTTATGCCATTCGACTCCTAGCATCAAGGAGGGTCCCCTAACACAAAATGCCCCAAACGTTAATGTGCCAAACTCCATTAATTTGGAATCTAGGGTTTCACAGGCCCCGACCTTAGTTCACACCAATCTAATTGGGGTTCAAGGGAAATTGAAGGCTTCCTTTGCTGATTTAGCTCAGGGAGAAGAAGGTGAGCACATCAACCAATGTTGGATAGATCCTGGTGTTGATAATGCCCTTGAAAATGGAGGAATTGTGCAGAATGTGGTAGATTGGGACCAAGACACTACTTTAGGTGTGGATAAGGGTCGAATGGTAGGCATGGGGGATCCAAAGGACTCTTCTTCAGCCTCAGGTAAGTTTTTTGATCTCAAGACCAAACATCGAATTATTTCTCCTGATTATCTGAGTATTGATAATCAAGTTAACAATAGTATGAAGGCTAACAGTAACGTAGAGCCTGTCAAGGAGTATGAAGGAGTAGATGAGCTTGGAAGGGCCAAAGAGAAGGTAATTCTATACCATCAACCAACATTGCATGTAAATCAGCCTCCTCTTAAAATATCCACCAATTTTGACACCTAGAACCCTCGAAAACCTAAAGGATATGCTCCTAAAATTAATGATCAAACCAAAAGGAACTATACCCCTAACATCTTGCCTACCAACAGAAATAACGAAATCCCCAGTGAACCTGCCCCCTACCATTATACAATCCTTTGCTACCAAACTTAGGATGAACCAAGCCAAAAATGAAGTCCCCATATCCATCTCCCCACCCAAAATTACCACCAAACAAGGACACCCTGCTGTTATTTTTAAGAAGGAGGAATTTATGGGCAAATTGGCTAAGAGGTGTAGATTTAACCTAATTGGCAAATTTTCCAATACTATGCCTAGAATGGAGGTTATCAAGAGGAGTTTTTTTGCACAAACTTAGTTGACTGAGGGTGTGAAGATTGCTCACTTAAACTCTAGGCATATCTATATTGACCTGGATAATGAGGCTAATCACATCACTGTTTGGACTAAACAGAGAATGTTTATTGAAGGCCAATTAATGATGTTACAACTGTGGACTCCTACTTTCAAGCCAGAGGAGGAGACATTTGTTGTCCCTATTTAGGTGAACCTACCTGAAATCCCTTGGCACTGCTACTACATGGAGGTGATTTCTGCCTTACTTCCTCCTATAGGTAAGGCTCTATATCTTGATTCTGCATCCATTCAAAAGACTAGAGGGAGTGTGGCCAAAGTTAGGGTCCAGATTGACATTACTAAGGACAGACCACAACATGTGTGGCTTCATTTTGATGAGAATGACATTTCAGTTGGGAATGACAACTGATTCAGTATGAGGATATAACTGAGTACTGTGGGTATTGCAAACATCAGGGGCACTCTATATGCAACTCACTACTAGAATTTTGGCCTACAGCAACAAATTTTATAGGAACACACAGAAAATCGTTGCCATAGGAGGTCTATTGCAATGGTTCGAACCGTTGCCGAAAGAATTCGAGACTTTTAATACAATGTAGTGATAAAACTATTGCCATAGAGTTAAAATTGTTGCAATAGGTGTCGCTATAGCAACAACTATCAGAACTGTTGCCATAGTACTAGAAATCGGGCCTACAACAACGAATTTTATAGCAACACACAGAAAACCGTTGCCATAGAGGTCTATTATAATGGTGCGAATCGTTGCCGAAAGAATTCGAGATTTTTAATATAATGTAGTGATAAAACTGTTGCCATAGAGTTAAATCTGTTGGAATAGGTGTTGCTATGGCAACAATTATCAGAACTGTTGCCATAAAGTCATCTATGGCAACACTTTATGAAAAGTATTATTTAATTTATTGGAACCTTTAATAAATCCCTCCATATTTTCCCTCTCTCATTTTTGCTAATTCCCTCCAAAATATTTTTCTTTACTTTTATTTTTAGTTAATGTCTTAAATCAATTTTATTTTTCTCTTAATAAGCAAACCCTTCTCTTAGAATTACAAATACAGAAGAACACAAATACATAAGAACATGTAGGTATATACTCCAACCCTTTTCTACCATTCAAAATTTGATAAGTTTCTCTCCAAATTGAGTAAGTTCTTCTCCATCACTTGAATCTCCAAACTTAAATCCATTTCTCTGTGCAGTGAACTTCCCCGTGATTCTCTGCCCATCGTTATTAATTTGCTCTGTCCATCGTCATTACAACACATCTGCATAGAATTAAGGTTCTGTCCTTTTCATTTATTAACTCTTCATTTTGTGCCATTGTGAATGAGCTTAGCCCATGCTACATTCTCATAAAAGAAATAGGAAAATTGCTGATGAAGAAGGGCTTTTTTAGGGATTAAGATTTGACAATGTTCATAGGTTATAATGCGATTATGATATATTATATACTAATAATTAAAAGGTAAAGATGCAAAAATCAGTACAAAGAACTGAACTTTTGTTTATTTTAATGTGTTTGGGATCCCAGGAAGTTGGTAATTTCCTTGACAAGCGTTCTTATGAAATCTGAGAAGTCATTGGGATTTTTTCTTCAATTGCTAGAGATTTTCATTTTCAATCTTTGAGATTTTAGCTGAAGAAACTATCAGTTGGAGCTTTTGAGGTTTTTTTCTTGAATCTCTTGTTTTCTCTTAATCTTTCAGGTGTGGTTATTGTATTTGGTGCATTTCTTTATGATTTTGGGTTTCGTTAATCGTAGGGTTGTCTGGTCGAATTCTTGAGACTTTCTTCTTTTACTTGGTTTTAGAATTCAATTGTATGTTGTTAACTGGTTTGTTGCATTAACGAATATGCCTCAAACACTTCCTATATTCGATAATCTGTAGCTTATGCAGACACCTAATCGCTTGCTTAAGTATCATACATGTGAACTAATTATCCTGTATTCCAATATATAGTGCAACATGTTGGTAATTGTGACTTCATAGTGTGATAAATGATTATGAACTTTCTTCTCTAGCTTTTAGTAAAAATAGCCAACTATCCTTATTTTATCTCAAATTCATTTCATAGTTGAAAGTGGTGAATTTAAAATGTTATTGCTTTTAATTAGTCTTCATGTATGAGTTTGTTCACATCCTTACTTTTATTTTGGGTTATTTTTTCTCTCTTAAGCTCAAATTGATTTTTCTGTGTTACATTGATAGAGGATCTTAATGGATATCGAAGATAAAAGTTGGATGAATCACTTAAGATGGACGAATTAGTATATACGTGGAGAGGATGATTTCCTTGATAAGGCATTTGAATGTGCTTCTCAAGGAAATGAGATATTATGCCCTTGCAAAAAGTGTGTTAATCGCTATTGCATACTAGAAATGTAGTGGAAGATCATTTGGTTGTTGATGGATTTGTTAATGGTTACACCGGATGGGTTTTTCATGGAGAAAGCTTTTGATGGGCTAACTTGCGTGATGATATTGATGGGCTACTTCATGATACCTTTCGAAATATAGAGAGTGTGTTGGGGCATAAAGAAGGAATGAGAGAGGCAATACCTGAAGATGCCAAAAAAGTTTTTAAATTATTGGAGGAAGAGAAACAAGAGTTATATCCAGGGTGTGAAAATTTCACTAAATTGAGTTTTAACATTCGATTGTACTTACTCAAATCCTTGCATGGGATGAGTAATGTAGCATTTTCAGACTTGTTAGACTTGCTAAAGGAAGCATTTCCCTTTGCTCAACTACCAGAGTCTTTCAACAAGGCTAGAAAAATGATAAAAGATTTGGGTCTACATTATGAAAAAATCCATGCATGCCCCAATGATTGCATGCTATTTTGGAAAGACAGTGAAAACGAAGATAAACTGCTCTATTTGTGGCTCTTCTAGATGGAAGAGTGTTGGTAAGGCTAATTCAAATTCTAAAATTCCTGCAAAGGTTTTAAGGTACTTCCCCTTGAAGCCTAGACTTCAAAGAGTGTTTATATGTCCTGAAACGGCTATTGCAATGAAGTGGCATGCTAAGGAGCGACCCAATGACAGGAATATAAGACATCCTGCTGATGGAGAAGCTTGGAAAAATTTTGACTCGTTGCATCCTGACTTTTCTACAGATCCTCGTAATGTCAGGTTGGGACTTTCAAGTGATGGTTTCAACCCATTTCAATCTATGAGCATTTCTGATAGCACATGGCCTGTTATGTTAATGAACTATAATTTATCACCATGGATTTGCATGAAATCAAAATATATCATGTTGTCAATGATTATTCCTGGTCCTTCATCTCCGAGAAATGATATAGATGTGTACCTACAACCACTGATTGCAGAAGTGAAGGAATTATGGGAAACTGGGATAGAAACTTATGATGCTGACACCAAATAGACATTTCAAATGCGTGCAGCTTTATTATGAACAATTAGTGATTTTCCAGCATTAGCAATGCTTTCAGAATGGAGCACTAAGGGAAAATTGGCATGTCCCACTTGTAATCATAACACATGCTCTCAATATCTCAAGCATAGTTGTAAGATGTGTTACTTGGGCCATCAGAGATTTTTGCCTCCTAATCATCCATAGCGAAAAGATAAGAACTCATTTGATGGTAAGGAAGAGCATAGACCTGCACCTACTCCTTTGTCAGGTATAGAAGTACTTGAAGAGTTGCGTTCATTTAACAATATATTTGGAAAGTGAAAAAAAAAGGGCTCGAGATAACAATGGCCCTTGGAAAAAAAATCCATTTTTTTGAATTGACATATTGAGAACATAACAAATTAAGGCACAATCTTGATGTGATGCACATAGAGAAAAATATATGTGATAGTTTGCTTGGGACTTTATTGGATATGAATGGCAAGTCAAAGGATCATATAAATTCTCGCTATGATTTAAAAGTAATGAGAATTCGAAAAGAGCAACAACCAATAGAAGATAATAATGGAAGGGTAAGCTTGGCTCAAGCTTCTTTTTATATGAAGCCAGAAAAGAAAAGATTATTTTGTACCGTCATAAAAAATGTCAAATTACCAAGAGGGTGTGCTTCAAATATATCAAAACGTGTGCAAATGAAGGAGATGAAAATTTCAGGGTACAAGAGCCATGATGCTCATTTTATAATGCATTACTTATGACAGATTGCTATGAGAAAAGCTTTGCCTGTGAATGTTTCACTTGCCTTGATTAGATTAGGCAATTTCTTTCGACCCATATGTAGTAAGGTTATAAGACCAAGGGATCTTGAAAAAATGCAGTCTGAAATTGTAGAAATATGTTGTGAGCTTGAAAAGATTTTTCATCCAAGTTTTTTCGATATAATGGTACATTTGCCTATTCATTTGGTCAATGAAATTAAGCTTGGGAGTCCTGCTCATTTTCGGTGGATGTATCCTATTGAGCGGCACCTTTGCAAGTTAATGGCATTTGTTCACAATCGATATTGCCCAGAAGCATCAATAGTGGAGGGGTTCGTAGCGGAAGAGTGCTTGACTTTTTGTTCAAGATACCTACATGATGGTGTAAAGACAAGATTTAGTAGGAATCAAACAGAGGATGATGAGCATATTCAAAAAATTTCACCTATATTTCCTGAGATAGGTCACCCGATTGGAAGTGAGAAAAAAAAGAAAATGACTTTTATCATGGATCCATAGTTAAGTCAAGAAGCACATCGGTATGCTTTATTGAATACTGGAGATGAACTAGTGGAAAAGTTTATCGAGTAAGACAAATTTACAGAACAATTTTTTTTCACTAGAACTTTATTCTTTAGTTTTGATAATTTATAAAAGCCAAATAATAAACTCTTATATATTCATGATTACAGGGAACATAAGAATTTAATGGATAGTCATACTAGATCAAATGCATGGCAAAAGACAAGGAATCATAGTCGGGAATTCAGTAACTTGTTTAATGAAAAAGTTACAAATGTTGAAGTGCCAGATTATTCGCGGTGGCTAGCTAAAGGGCTTAATAAGGTGGCAAAAAGATATACTGCATATTTCATAAATGGATATCGATTTCATACGAAAACTCGAGATGAACCATATAAAACTCAAAATAGTGGTGTGACTTTATCAGTGAAAACTGATAGTTTTGCTAGTGTTAGAGACCAAAATCCCATCGATGGAGAGGTTATATATTATGGAGTTATTCAAGATATTATTGAAATTGATTATCATGGTTGTTTTAGTGTTGTGTTGTTCAGATGTGATTGGTTTCATAATAACGTAGATATTAACTCGAGTATTCTTCAACAAATTATGTAGTACAGATGACCCTTATGTGTTAGCATCACAAGTTCATCAAGTTTTTTATGTGGAGGATCCCGTCGAGAAAGAGGTTTGTTATGCAAGGAATAAGATCCCAATAGATCTATATGACATAGAGGATGAGATTGTCCTAATATTAAAGACATGTTTTGGAGAGAGCCTAATGATGGCGTAGGTTCATCAAGTAGATTACTTGATGTTGACATTAATAGCTCAAGAGAGGATATGCATGTTAAAGTTGTTGATATGCTATATGATGTGCAAGATCCAGAAGATATAACTATGGAAACACTAGAAGAATATGATGAGTTAAATGACACGGACTGGGATTGGATGGAATCAGATGATTAAAATGTAAATTTTTATCAAACTTCAATTCTATTCAATCTTATTAATTCTCCCTATATTCCCCTTCTTTTCTATAATTTTGTTCTTCTCATGTAAAGATATGAGCATATTTTAGTGCCTTCTTTATTGGAGAGCCTTTTTCAGCTTATTGTTATACTTCTCATGTAAAGACGTCAACTTGTATGTCAATATGTAAGGGTACATATGTCAATATGTAATTAGTAATACATACTTTTTTGTGTAGCTTTTTTCCCTTATAATTTATTGTAACTTGATTTAATTTTACAGAATTTTCAGATTTGATTTGAAGAAAACTAGCTAGTGCAGCACTAATCAAGTCACAACTTCAAGATTGTTAGAATTTGGGCATTCAAAAGGTATGTACCTATACCTGACAGTAGCAATTTACTTGTCTCGTATATGACATAATAGAGGTTGAACTATAGCTAGAATAATTTCTACTAGCTCAGATTTATTTTTAGGTCCATAGGTGCATTTTTAGTTCTTTAAAGTTTAAAATTTCGAGTTTTCTAGTTGTTTTGAGTTCTGAGCGTCAGAATTCAATTCTGTCAAATCCATCAGCTCTGGAATGCTGAATTTGCTCTAGGAGAACTTGCAGAATTGAATTTGAAGTTGAAATGGAGATTTTAGGTCCAAAGTTGCATTCTTAGTTCTTTAAAGTTTAAAATTTTGAGTTTTCTAGCCGTTCTGAGTTCTATCAGCTCCGGAATGCTGATTCTAGTCTAGCAGAACTTGCAGAACTGAATTTGGAGTTAAAATGGAGATTTTAGGTCCACAGTTGCATTTTTGGTTCTTTAAAGTTGAAAATTTCGAGTTTTCTAGCCATTTTGAGTTCTGAGCGCTGAAATTCGATTCTGTCGAATCCATCAGCTCCGGAATGCTGAATTTGATCTAGGAGAACTTGCAGAACTGAATAAGAAGATAAAATGGACATTTTAGGTCCATAGTTGCGTGTTTGGTTATTTAAAGTTAAAAATTTCGAGTTTTCTAGCCGTTTTGAGTTCTAAGCATCAGAATTTGATTCTGTCGAATCCATCAGCTCCGGAATGCTGAATTTGGTCTAGGAGAACTTGCAGAACAGAATAAAAAGATAAAATGGAGATTTTAGGTCCATAGTTGCATTTTTGGTTCTTTAAAGTTGAAAATTTCGAGTTTTCTAGCCGTTTTGAGTTCTAAGCATCAGAATTAAATTCTGTCGAATCCATCAGCTTCGGAATGCTGAATTTGGTCTAGGAGAACTTGCAGAACAGAATAAGGAGATAAAATGGAGATTTTAGGTCCATAGTTGCATTTTTGGTTCTTTAAAGTTGAAAATTTCGAGTTTTCTAGCTATTTTGAGTTTTGAGCGTCGGAATTCAATTCTGTCGAATCCATCAGCTTTGGAATGCTGAATTTGGTCTAGCAGAACTTGCAGACCTGAATTCGGAGTAAAAATGCAGATTTTAGGTCCATAGTTGCATTTTTGGTTCTTTAAAGTTGAAAATTTCGAGTTTTCTAGCCGAAAATCTCCATTTTATCTCTTTATTCAGTTTTGCAAGTTCTCCTAGACCAAATTCATCATTACGAAGCTGATGGATTCAACAGAATCGAATTCCGACGCTCAGAACTCAAAACGGCTAGAAAACTCGAAATTTTCAACTTTAAAGAACCAAAAATGCAACTATGGACCTAAAATCTCCATTTTATCTCCTTATTCAATTCTGCAAGTTCTCCTAGACTAAATTCAGCATTCTAGAGCGGATGGATTCGATAGAATCGAATTCCGACACTCAGAACTCAAAATTGCTAGAAAACTCGAAATTTTCAACTTTAAAGAACCAAAAATTCAACTATGGACCTAAAATCTTTATTTTATCTCTTTATTCAGTTCTGCAAGCTCCCCTAGACCAACTTCAGCATTCCAGAGCTGATGGATTCGACAGAATCAAATTCCGACACTCAGAACTCAAAATGGCTAGAAAACTAGAAATTTAGAACTTTAAATAACCAAAAATGCAACTATTGACCTAAAATCTCCATTATTACTTCGAGTTGAGCTTTGCAAGTTCTCCTAGACCTAATGCAGCATTTCAAAGCTGATGAATTTGACAGAATCGAATTCTGACGCTCAGAACTCAAAATTGCTAGAAAACTTGAAATTTTGAACTTTAAAGAACCAAAAATGCAACTATGGACCTAAAATCTCCATTTTTACTCCGAATTCAGTTCTACAAGTTCTCCTAGACCAAATTCAGCATTCTGGAGCGGATGGATATGACAGAATTGAATTCTGACGCTTAGAACTCAAAATGGCTAGAAAGCTCAAAATTTTCAACTTTAAAGAACAAAAAATGCAACTATAAACCTAAAATCTCCATTTTATCTCCTTATTCAGTTCTGCAAGTTCTCATAGGCCAAATTCAGCATCCGGAGCTGATGGATTCGACAGATTCGAATTCCGACGCTCAGAACTCAAAATGGCTAGAAAAAACTCGAATTTTTCAACTTTAAAGAACCAAAAACGCAACTATGGACCTAAAATCTCCATTTTATCTCCTTATTCTATTCTGCAAGTTCTCCTAGACCAAATTCAGCATTCCAAAGCTGATGAATTCAACAGAATTGAATTCCGACGCTCAAAACTCAAAACAGCTAGAAAACTCAAAATTTTCAACTTTAAGAACCAAAAATGCAACTATGGACCTAAAATCTCCATTTTATCTCCTTATTCAATTCTGCAAGTTCTCCTAGACCAAATTAAGCATTCCGGAGCTGATGGATTTGACAGAATCAAATTTCGACGCTCAGAACTCAAAATGGCTAGAAAACTCGAAATTTTCAACTTTAAAAACCAAAAATGCAACTTTGGACCTAAAATCTCCATTTTAACTCCAAATTCAGTTCTGCAAGTTCTCCTAGATCAGATTCAGCATTCCAGAGCTGATGGTTTCGATAGAATCGAATTCCGATGCTCAGAACTCAGAACGGTTAGAAAACTCAAAATTTTTAACTTTAAAGAACTAAAAATGCAACTTTGGACCTAAAATCTCCATTTTAACTCTAAATTCAATTCTGCAAGTTCTCCTAGACTATATTCAACATTCCGGAGCTGATGGATTCGACAGAATTGAATTTTGACGCTCAGAATTCAAAATGGCTAAAAAACTCGAAATTTTCAACTTTAAAGAACCAAAAGTGCAACTATGGACCTAAAATCTCCATTTTATCTCCTTATTCAGTTCTGCAAGTTCTCCTAGACCAAATTCAGCATTCCGGAGCTGATGGTTTCGATAGAATCGAATTCCGACTCTTAGAACTCAAAATGGCTATAAAACTCTAAATTTTCAACTTTAAAGAACCAAAAACGCAAGTATGGACCTAAAATCTCAATTTTATCTCTTTATTCAGTTCTGCAAATTCTCCTAGACCAAATTCAGCATTCCGGAGCTGATGGATTTGACAGAATCAAATTTTGACACTTAGAACTCAAAATGGCTAGAAAACTCGAAATTTTCAACTTTAAAAAACCAAAAATGCAACTATGGACCTAAAATCTCCATTCTAAATCCAAATTCAATTTTGCAAGTTCTCCTAGACCAAATTCAGCATTCCGGAGCTGATGGATTCGACAGAATCGAATTTCGATGCTCAGAACTCAGAACGGCTAGAAAACTCAAAATTTTTAACTTTAAAGAAATAAAAATGCAACTTTGGACCTAAAATCTCCATTTCAACTTCAAATTCAATTCTGCAAGTTCTCCTAGACGACATTCAGCATTCCGGAGCTGATGGATTCGACAGAATCGAATTCCGACGCTCAGAACTCAAAAAAACTAGAAAACTCAAAATTTTGAACTTTAAAGAACTAAAAATGCAACTATGGACCTAAAAATAGATCCGAGCTAGTAGAAATTATTCTAGCTATAGTTGAACCTCTATTATGTCATATACGAGACAAGTAAATTGCTACTGTCAGGTACATACATTTTGAATGCCCAAATTCTAACAATCATGAAGTTGTGACTTGATTAGTGCTGCACTAGCTGGTTTTCTTCAAATCAGATCTGAAAATTCTATGAAATTGAATCAAGTTAGAATAAAATTATAAGGGAAAAAAGCGACACAAAAAAGTATGTATTACTAATTACATATTGACATATGTACCCTTACATATTGACATACAAGTTGACGTCTTTACATGAGAAGTATAACAATAAGCTGAAAAAGGCTCTCCAAAAAAGAAGGCACTAAAATATGCTCATATCTTTACATGAGAAGCACAAAAATTATTGAAAAGAAGGGGAATATAAAGAGAATTAATATGATTGACTAGAATTGAATTTTGATAAAAATTTACATTTTAATCATCTGATTCCATCCAATCCCAGTCCGTGTCATTTAACTCATCATCTTCTTCTAGTGTTTCCATAGTTATATCTTCTGGATCTTGCACATAATATGGCATAACAACAACTTCAACATGCATATCTTCTCTTGACCTATTAATGTCAACATCAGGTAATCTACTTGATGAAACTACGCCATCATTAGGCTCTCTCCAAAACATGTCTTTAATATTAGGACAATTCTCATCCTCTAAGTCATACAAATTAATTGGGATCTTATTCCTTGCATAACAGACCTCTTTCTCGACGGGATCCTCCACATAAAAAACTTGATGAACTTGTGATGCTAATACATAAGGGTCATCTGTACTACATAATTTGTTGAAGTATACCCGAGTTAATCCATATTCATCTACGTTATTATAAAACCAATCACATCTGAACAACACAACACTAAAACAACCATGATAATCAGTCTCAATAATATCTTGAATAACTCCATGATATATAACCTCTCCATCAATGGGATTTTGGTCTCTAACACTAGCAAAACTATCAGTTGTCGCTGATAAAGTCACACCACTATTTTGAGTTTTACATGGTTCATCTCGAGTTCTCGTATGAAATCGATATCCATTTATGAAATATGCAGTATATCTTTTTGCCACCTTATTAGGCCCTTTAGCTAGCCACCGCGAATAATCTGGCACTTTAACATTTGTAACTTTTCTTTAAACCAGTTACTGAATTCCCGACTATGATTCCTTGCCCTTTGCCATGCATTTGATCTAGTATAATTATACATTAAATTCTTATGTTCCCTGCAATCATGAATATATAAGATTTTATCATTTGGCTTTTATAAATTATCAAAACTAAAGAATAAAGTTCTAGTGAAAAAACATCGTTCTGTAAATTTATCTTACTCGATAAACTTTTCCACTAGTTCATCTCCAGTATCGAATAAAGCATACCGATGTGCTTCTTGACTTAACTGTGGATCGATGATAAAAGTCATTTTCTTTTTTTTCTCACTTCCAATTGGGTGACCTACCTCAGGAAATATAGGTGAAATTTTTTTAAATATGCTCATCATCCTCTGTTTGATACCTACTAAATCTTGTCTTTACACCATCATGTAGGTATCTTGAACAAAAAGTCAAGCACTTTTCCGCTACGAACCCCTCCACTATTCATGCTTCTGGGCAATATCGATTGTGAACAAACGCCTTTAACTTGCAAAGGTGCCTCTCAATAGGATACATCCACCGAAAATGAGCAGGACCCCCAAGCTTAATTTCATTGACAAAATGAATAGGCAAATGTAGCATTATATCGAAAAAAACTTGGATGAAAAATCTTTTCAAGCTCACAACATATTTCAACAATTTCAGACTGCATTTTTTCAAGATCCCTTGGTCTTATAACCTTACTACATATGGCTCGAAAGAAATTTCCTAATCTAATCAAGGCAAGTGAATCATTCATAGGCAAAGCTTTTCTCATAGCAATTTGTAGTAAGTAATGCATTATAAAATGAACATCATGGCTCTTGTACCTAGAATTTTTCATCTCCTTCGTTTGCACACGTTTTGATATATTTGAAGCACACCCTCTTGGTAATTTGGCATTTTTTATGACGGTACAAAATAATCTTTTCTTTTTTGGCTTCATATAAAAAGAAGCTTGAGCCAAGCTTACCCTTCCATTATTATCTTCTATTGGTTGTTGCTCTTTTCGAATACCCATTTCTTTTAAATCATAGCGAGAATTTATATGATCCTTTGACTTGCCATCCATATCCAATAAAGTCCCAAGCAAACTATCACATATATTCTTCTCTATATGCATCACATCAAGATGGTGCCTTAATTTGTTATGTTCCCAATATGGCAATTCAAAAAAATGGATTTTTTATCCAAGGGCCATTGTTATCTCGACCCCTTTTTCTTTTTCCCTTTCCAAATACATTGTTAAATGCACACAACTCTTCAAGTACTTCTACACCTGACAAAGGAGTAGGTGCAGTTCTATGCTCCTCCTTACTATCAAATGACTTCTTATCTTTTCGCTGTGGATGATCAGGAGGCAAAAATCTCCGATGGCCCAAGTAACACATCTTACAACTTTGCTTGAGATATTGAGAGCATGTGTTATGATTACAAGTGGAACATGCCAATTTTCCCTTAGTGCTCCATCGTGAAAGCATTGCTAATGCTGGAAAATCACTAACTGTTCATAATAAGGTTGCACGCATTTGAAATGTCTGTTTGGTGTCAGCATCTTAAGTTTCTATCCCAGTTTCCCATAATTCCTTCAATTCTGCAATCAGTGGTTGTAGGTACACATTTATATCATTTCTCGGAGATGAAGGACCAGAATAATCATTGACAACATGATATATTCTGACTTCATGCAAATCAATGGTGATAAATTATAGTTCATTAACATAAGAGGCCATGTGCTATGAGAAATGCTCATAGATCGAAACGGGTTGAAACCATCACTTGAAAGTCCCAACCTGACATTACGAGGATCTGCAGAAAAGTCAGGATTCAACGAGACAAAATTTTTCCAAGCTTCTCCATCAGCTGGATGTCTTATATTCCCGTCATTGGGTCGCTCCTTAGCATGCCACTTCATTGCAACAGCCGTTTCAGGACACATAAACACTCTTTGAAGTCTAGGCTTCAAGGGGAAGTACCTTAAAACCTTTGTGGGAATTTTAGAATTTGAATTAGCCTTACCAACACTCATCCATCTAGAAGAGCCACAAATAGAGCAGTTATCTTCGTTTTCACTGTCTTTCCAAAATAGCATGCAATCATTGGTGCATGCATGGATTTTTTCATAATGTAGACCCAAATCTTTTATCATTTTTCTAGACTTGTTGAAAGACTCTGGTAGTTGAGTAAAGGGAAATGCTTCCTTTAGCAAGTCTAACAAGTCTGAAAATGCTACATTACTCATCCCATGCAAGGATTTGAGTAAGTACAATCGAATGTTAAAACTCAATTTAGTGAAATTTTCACACCCTGGATGTAGCTCTTGTTTCCCTTCCTCCAATAATTTAAAAACTTTTTTGGCATCTTCAGGTATTGCCTCTCTCATTCCTTCTTTATGCCCCAACACACTCTCTATATTTCGAAAGGTATCATGAAGTAGCCCATCAATATCATCACGCAAGTTAGCCCATCAAAAGCCTTCTCCGTGAAAACCCATCCGGTATAACCATCAACAAATCCATCAACAACCAAATGATCTTCCACTACATTTCTAGTATGCCAATAGCGATTAACACACTTTTTGTAAGGGCATAATATCTCATTTCCTTGAGAAGCACGTTCAAATGCCTTATCAAGGAAATCATTCACTCCACATATATACTGATCCGTCCATCTTAAGTGATTCATCCAACTTTTATCTTCGATATCCATTAAGATCCTCTATCAATGTAACACAGAAAAAACAATTTGAGCTTAAGAGAGAAAAAATAACTCAAAATAAAAGTAAGGATGTGAACAAACTCATACATGAAGACTAATTAAAAGCAATAACATTTTAAATTCACCACTTTCAACTATGAAATGAATTTGAGATAAAATAAGGATAGTTGGCTATTTTTACTAACAGCTAGAGAAGAAAGTTCATAATCATTTATCACACTATGAAGTCACAATTACCAACATGTTGCACTATATATTGGAATAAAGGATAATTAGTTCACATGTATGATACTTAAGCAAGCGATTAGGTGTCTGCATAAGCTACATATTATCAAATCTAGGAAGTGTTTGAGGCATATTCGTTAATGCAACAAACCAGTTAACAACATACAATTGAATTCTAAAACCAAGTAAAAGAAGAAAGTCTCAAGAATTCGACCAGACAACCCTACGATTAACGAAACCCAAAATCATAAAAAAATGTACCGAATACAATAACCACACCTGAAAGATTAACGAGAAACCAAGAGATTCAAGAAAGAAACCTCAAAAGCTCCAACTGATAGTTTCTTCAGCTAAAATCTCAAAGATTGAAAATGCAAATCTCTAGCAATTGAAGAAAAAATCCCAATGACTTCTCAGATTTCATAAGAACACTTGTCAAGGAAATTACTAACTTCCTGTGATCCCAAACACATTAAAATAAACAAAAGTTCAGTTCTTTGTACTGATTTTTGCATATTTGCCTTTTAATTATTAGTATATAATATATCATAATCTCATTATAACCTACCAACATTGTCAAATCATAATCCCTAAAAAAGCCCTTTTTCATTAGCAATTTTCCTATTTCTTTTATGAGAATGCAACATGGGCTAAGCTCATTCACAAAGGCACAAAATGAAGAGTTAATAAATGAAAAGGACAGAACCTTAATTCTATGCAGATGTGCTATAATGATGATGGACAGAACAAACTAATAACGATGGGCAGAGAATCACGGGGAAGTACACTGCACAAAGAAATGGATTTAAGTTTGGAGATTCAAGTGGTGGAGAAGAACTTACTCAATTTGGAGAGAAACTTATCAGATTTTGAATGGTTGAAAAGGGTTGGAGTATATACGTACTTGTTCATCTGTATTTGTGTTCTTCTGTATTTGTAATTTTAAGAGAAGGGTTTGCTTATTAAGAGAAAAAATAAAATTGATTTAAGACATTAATTAAAAATAAAAGTAAAGAAAAATATTTAGGAGGGAATTAGCAAAAATGAGAGAGGGAAAATATGGAGGGATTTATTAAAGGTTCCAATAAATTAAATAATATTTTTCATAAAGTGTTGCCATAGATGACTTTATGGCAACAGTTCTGATAATTATTGCTATAGCGACAGCTATTGCAATAGATTTAACTCTATGGCAACAGTTTTATCACTACATTATATTAAAAATCTCGAATTCTTTTGGCAACGGTTCCCACCGTTGCAATAGACCTCCTATGGCAACGTTTTTCTGTGTGTTGCTATAAAATTCGTTGTTGTATGCCCAATTTCTAGTACTATGGAAACAGTTCTGATAATTGTTGCTATAGCGACACCTATTGCAACAGTTTTAACTCTATGGCAACAGTTTTATCACTACATTATATTAAAAGTCTCAAATTCTTTCGGAAACGGTTCAAACCATTGCAATAGACCTCCTATGGCAATGGTTTTCTGTGTGTTGCTATAAAATTCGTTGCTGTAGGCCCAATTTCTAGTAGTGAGTTGCAACCAAGTACTAATGGGGACAAAAAGAATAAGGAACCAGGCAACCAGTCTTAAAAAGAGGAGCAATGGCAAACTCAGAAAAAGAAGGGCAGTAAAAAAAAGGCAGGCACATGTTCAGTTAAATGTTACTAATCAGAAAGACCAGGTAGCCCCAAATCATGAAAGCAGCAAAGATGGACCAGGTATTGACTCTACTAATCCCCAAAAGAAAGTGGTTGAACCAAGTCTCTTGACTCAGCGCCCCAAAGCCTTGGTTGTTGATTTGGTTGATGCTGATGTTGTTAGACCCCATCCCCAAAATCCTTCTGGTTGTGCTACTGCTGGTGTAGTTTTTGATGGGAGGATGGATAGTCAGGAGAAACTTTCTAACTTGCAGAAAGGGGATCGGGGGGGGGGGGGGGGGGAGGGGTTCTTTGAAGTCTCCTATTGCTACAAAATTTCTTCTCTACAAAATCATGCTCTTATGAGTCCACGAGGAGATTTGGAGGGAGGTCCTAATTCCTTTAAAGAAGACAACTTAAAGGGACAAATCAAGGTCAACCTGTGGGAGGTATGGCCAAAGACCTTGGCTCCTTAGCTAGTTGTAGTGGGACTAAGAGAAAAAATAGGCCTAGCAAAAAGAGAAGAGATGCTCTAAAGAAAAAGAACTCTGCAGCTGGGGGTTCTATCACTGAGAATTCTAAAGATACCTATGGTGCTGAAGGTGGTCAGAAGAAGGGCCCTTGCAAGAAATTTATTCTTGTGGATGATTACTAGGGCATCAACATTACCCCCCTCAATGTGCAGTTTAACTCCTCACCAAATAAGAAGTCTGCTGCAACTGCTGTGGATGCTTGCAAATTCAACACTGATTCTACTTTTCCTAGTCCTGAGAAGGATGAGTATGGAGTAATCAATTCTGAGGATGAAGATGATGATGACACCCTCCTAGCAAATTATAAGGATGAAGCAGATGATACCTATGAGTACCTCATTAAGACATTCAGTCCTACTAATGACAGTGTCATACAAGAAGACATACAACAACTAAGTCAAGAACAGGGATTATCTTCCAGAGGTTCCAACCAGACCATAAGACAGACTGCCATGCTCACCAACAAACACCCTGCCACTGCTAGCAGACCAAACACCAGGCTCTTCACTTCTAAGTCTTCCCAATGATTAATACAATCATTTGGAATGCTAGGGGTATTCATACCCAAGGAGCTATGGAAAGAATTCAGTCTCTTAAAGGCATTCATCATCTGTCAACTATTGTCATCCTTGAATCCTTATCTGATAGTTCTCAGCTGGATTTATGTCAAGTTCAGTTAGGTATGGGGAAATCTGTATCTAATCCCAATGGGAAAATCTAGATCTTTTGAAGTCATGAGGTGGATTACAGTATATTGGAGAATGATGACTAACAAATTACCTGTGAAATCATGCATGCTCAGATTGCTCACAAATTCATCCATACATTTGTCTATGCCAAGTGTAGAGACCATTTGGGAAGACCTCTTTGGGAGAGGATGTTGCAGATGTCTACTAGATTTAAGGGCCTCCCCATGTGTGGTGGGTGTGCCACTGATGAGAATATGGGGGCATTCCCTATAACATGAAGAAGAGTATGGAGTTCATCTCTATTATTGAAGGTTGTGGCTTGGTGGATTTGGGTTTTGTTGGGCAAAAATTCACTTGGTCCAACAATAGAGGTATTTCGTTCAGAATATGAAAAAGGTTAGATAGGGCCATGGTGAATGACATATGGCTTGAACTAATGCCCCAGACTACTAATACTCATCTGCCTATTATGAGTTCTGATCATTGTCCCCTCCAGTTGTAAATGAGTACTAAAATTTAAAATGCCATCAAATATTTCAAAATTTTGAATTGTTGGACTGAACAACCTGTTTTCTGGAGATTGTCAAAAGATGCTGGGAGAGGGCCATTACTAGGGATCCTATGTGGCTGTTTCATAAGAGATGAAGAGATTGTCTTCTACCCTTAGTAGCTGGTCAAGATCTCAATTTGGAGACATCCATGCAAAAGTTAAGGATTATGAAGAAAAGATTAAACAGGCCGAGGAAGATTTGATTAGCCAAATCTCAGATGAAACTAGAAGCAATCTACACTTCTTGAATGCTGAATACATTAGATTCCTTAAGCTGGAGGAAGCTATTTTGAGACAGAAATCTCCGCTTCACTGGTTCAAGGAAGGGGATGACAACACTGGATACTTTCATGCCCTTTTGAGGGGAAGGAGAAGAGGACTCGTCATCCATAATGTTAAAGATGAGGAGGGGGACTGGTACCAAGGTGAAGATGCCATTGCTGAGGCTGCCTGCAACCACTTTCAATAAATCATTATAGGAAATGCAAGTTACATTGATGGGGATGTTCTCACTTGTATTCCTACAATGGTGCCTCAGGAATAGAACCAGATGCTATTGAAGGTTCCTGATATGCAGGAACTGGAACAGGTGGTCTTCTCCATGAGCCCTCATTCAGCTTTTGCGCCTGATGGCATGAATGGCAAATTTTTTCAGGTGTGGAGGGAGGTTATCAAGGATGACTTGCTGGCAGTCATTCACTCCTTCTTTTGTTGCCACAGTATGCCAAAATACTTCTCTCATGCTTGCCTGGTCTTGTTGCCCAAGACAAAGCATCCTAGCAAGTTGTCTGAGTTCAAGCCAATCAGTTTGAGTAACTTTGTGAACAAAGTGATCTGCAAACTAATATGCCTCAGACTATCTCCTATTTTACCAAGACTGATATCTCCCAATCAGACAGGATTTGTTAAAGGCAGGAGTATCTCTGAGAATATTATGCTTGTTCAGGAAATCATCCATAATATCAAGAAGCCTAATATTGGAGGTAATGTGGTGTTGAAGCTTGATATGGACAAAGCTTATGATAGGGTGTCTTGGTCCTATATCTGTACTGTTATGAGGAAGATGGCTTTGCTGAGAATTTCATTGACATGATATGGAGGATAATGTCTAACAACTGGTATTCTATTATTATAAATGGATCAAGATATGGCTTCTTTTATTCCACCAGGGAACTGAAACAAGGTGACTCTCTATCACCTGCCTTGTGTATCATTGGTGCTAAAGTCCTATCAAGATTACTTAATCAGTTGCAACACTTCCCCCAATTTCATGGTTTTCATATGGAGAAGAGTGGTCCTCAGATTAATCATCTAAGTTTTGCAGATGATACTATTATTTTCACTTTTTGCAGAAGCAAACCTTTACAGCTTATAATGAAGTTGTTAGTAGTGTATGAAGGTGTCTCTGGGCAGTTAATTAACAAGAGCAAAAGTCATTTCATAGTGCCTCCTCACACTTTTAAGAGATCTGTAGACAAGATCAAGAACATCACTGGGTTGATTTAGAAAAAGGCTCCTTTTACCTACCTGGGATGTCCTTTGTATATTGGGAGGCAGAGGATTATATATTTTTCTGATATGGTTTCCAGAGTGGTGTCCAGGATTTCTGGATGGCAGTCTAAACTCCTTAGTTATTGTGGTAGAGCCACTTTAATCAAACATGTGCTTCAGTCCCTTCTTATTCACATCATGTCAGCTGTTTCACCTCCTTTAACCACCCTAAAGCAAATTCAGTGCATTATTGCTGATTTATTTTGGGGATGGTTGGATAAGAAGGGAAATATCACTGGTCTTCATGGAAGAATCTGAGTTTGCCATATGAAGAAAGGGGCATTGTTGTGAGAATGATTACAGATGTATGCAAGGCCTTTCCGTTCAAACAATGGTGGATTTTCAGATCCAAAAATACCTTGTGGGGTGAGTTTCTGAGAGCCAAATACCGCCAGAGGTCCAATCCAGTTAGCAAAAAGTGGCACTCTGGGGAATCTCCGATATGGAAGCATATGATAACAACAAGATAGAAATGGAACCTCATATCCTTTGGAGGATAAATTTTTGAAGCTGTTCATTTTGGTGGGATAACTAGCTTGGATAATACTAAAGTGAATGCTTTTATTCTAAATGGACAATGGGAGGCTGATATGGTCCACTCTTTAGCCCCTCCTCAGCATGTAGAAGCCATCCTAACCACAAACTTAAAGGTTCAACAAGGGGGACCTGATAGAGCTGTGTGGAAGCTGACTCCGCACGGTGTCTTTACTGTCTCTTCTACTTGGAATATGATCAAAGAGCAAAGAGCTAAGACTAAGCTTAATAGCTACACTTGGCATAGAAACATTCCCTTTAAATGTTCCTTTTTGTTATGGAGGGCACTGAGGGGTAAACTCCCCACTAATGAGTAGCTTAAGCAGCTTGGATATGATCCTAAGATGTGTTGCTGCTGTCACAACCCTGGTGAGGATACTGTTGATCACATTTTTATGTCAGACCATTTTTCTAAATATGTTTGGAAGTGGTTTGCAGCATCCTGTGGCATTATCAGTAATCCTCTCCCATTACATCATTTCATCATGCGATGGTGGGAGAGTGGATATAAAAAATGATACTCACAGGTTATTTTTACAGGCCATCCCCATTTTTATCTGTTGGAACTTGTGGAAAAACAGGTGCGCCTGTAGATATGCTGGAAAGAGATCAAATCTGGCTAGAGTAAAATTTTTGGTCTTCAAAGACACTTCTTCCTCATGCAAACAACCTATCCATACATCTCTTGGCCTGCAAACTGGACTGATCTGGTGAGGTGTGCTGAGAAATATTACCATGACTGGAAGATTACCCCCTGTCCTTTGGTGTAAACCCCCTGCCCAATGGTAAGTTGAATACTGATGGGAGTGCCTTGTCTAATGAAAGAATAGGGGCTGGGGGGATAATCAGGGACACAAATGGTGATTTATTGATGGCACTGTTCCACTGGGTGAAGGATCAAATAATCAAGCTGAAGTAGAGGCTGCAATGTGGGGTATTATAGGATGCAGTCAAAAGGGGATTAGTAGAGTTATTTTGGAGGTAGACTCACAGCTCCTGTGCAGATGGATCAACAACCAATCTACTCCACCATGGCACCTTAATCTATCTCTGACCAGATTGAGACAATGCACTACACAGCTGGAAGGTTTCAGATGCATACACACTTATAGAGAGGATAATTTTGTAGCTGATATGTTGGCCAAACATAGTCACAAGTTGCAGTCCCCCCATTATTACTCTCATGTCCAGCAAATTCCTAGAGAATCTATGGCCTACTTCACATTCGACAAGCTGGAAATGATGAATTTCAGAAGAAGGAAACTGAAGAGGATAAAAGAACCACCTTGAGTTGTAGCAGTCTCTTAGTATTATTTCTGTTTCCTTTTTTGTTCTTTTGTAAGGGGAGAGTATCCCTTGTTTATTGGCATTCTTAGATTATATGTATGTTGAGGAGTCCTCACATAGGTGTAGCCTAAGTTGCTTTTCTTTATTAGAATAGGGGAATAGTTGGCCGACTTTAGATGGTTGGTTGACTTGTGATCCACAATAGGGCGGAGGTAAGGTCTATGCGCCCCTTCATTGTACTTTTCTCTTTTGCTCTATTTATAATAAAGCTTGGGGTGCTGCTCAACCCCTGACCGTCCAAAGGAGTGGTGACCGTTTGGCATAGGTATGTTCCCTATAAAAAAATTAAAAACATATATATATATATATATATATATATATATATATATATATATATATATATATATATATATATATATATATATATATATATGTATATGCATAGGGTGGTGTGTCATATAAGAAATATATGATTTTAGATAGAACCTAAGGATATTAAGGCTACCAATAAAAGCTAATGTCAAGGACCTAATGTTTTGAGCCAAATGATTACCCTAAATACACATTCGAGCCTACAGAAATGGTCCTAGTGGCACCTCGCCCTATTCGAAAGGTTTAAATTAGGTTTCATATTCTGTATGGGACTAAAAGTGTATAACTTGATAATAATGGATTTTTTGAAGGTTATTTTAATAACTCAAAGGTCATACATTAAGTTTTGGAATCAAGAAAGTGGCAAGATAAAGGTTGGCCAAAGCTACCGTAAGTGTCTTTAAGAAATCCTTCTTAAATTTTGGTCATATGTATTAGGCCAGATCTCCCAAAATATGAGGAGTTAGAAGGTCAATGACCTATGAAATTGAATATCTATGAGTGTAGTTTGCAACGCACAAAATAACGTATCAAACGGACCTCCGAATAAAATGTTATGACAGTTTTACTGTGACTGCTCGAGCAGGAAATTGGGTCATGGGTTGGGTCGGGTCAACCCACCTAGATGTTGGCTAATTTGAGCTTTTGAAAGTTCAAATCCGTTCTATTTCATACCAAACAACATATATACTGAAGATAAAGTTCCCTCAAGGTAAAAAGGTGATTTGGGTATGTTTTTCGCATTTCCATCGTTACAATTTGTCCCCGTGCCTAGAAATGTGTTCCTTACACTTTGCAATTGTTTTCCACTCCTATTAGCTATTTTTGGGGCTATTTTTAGGCTGTAAAAGAGTGTTGTTCCTACTGACTATTCTTGGTTTGCAGCTGGTGTGTTCAGGTAATAATCTTCGGGCACTTTTATTATCATTTTTTACGAAATTTTATGGACATTCTATCGCCTTAAGGCTATTTAGAATATCTGTCCATTAATAATTAATTATGGGTTGTTTATAGGTGGTTATAAATTGCATATATATAGTGATTACGAAGCTTAGGATGTAAGGAAAAACTACCATGAAGAAACTTTTGGCAATTGGACGTTCGTTTGAGAGGTATGTTAAGGCTACGTTCTGTCCCTTCTTTTAGAACGAAATCCAGGAAGTTTCCCAAAACGTCAAATGCGGCATCTTACTATTCTTTTGCTAGAAAGACTTTCTGTGAAAGTCATTGGGATTGCATCTGAGTTATGTTGATGATGGCATTAGGTTAAAATTCCATTTGTTCGCTTAAACTGGACATTCAATATCTATATATCATTTTGTTAGTTTTCCTGGCTACCTATCCATATGTCCAAGGTGTTACTCTTCTTGGTGTAGTGTCATTAAAATAAATGTAGTTTAGAAAGGGAACGTAGTATTCATAATCAGTCCTTCCATATAAAAATAATAATTGAAACACTCAACAAGTAACGTGATAAAAAAAATAATCTCTAGTGTAATGCTCCTATTTAAACTACTAAGACACTTGATTCTGTTTAAATACTTTCTTTTATTAATTGACATGGGACCAAGTATAAGAATTATGTAAAGTACCTTTATAAATATTTTCAAAGTTAAGGCCTTATTCTAAATGTTAAGTTTTCAGGCTTATTCGAAAGTCATGTAAGGTCCGACGAGTAATGTGTATATGCTATGACAATGATTGTGATGCTATGAGAACATGAGCCAAGATCGGATAAATTAATGTTATGGCCTACTATGTGCATTCAACATTCATACCATACATTGCACGTTATGCATGGACTTCGAGCAATAATAGGAGGTATAGGGCCTATATGTCCAAATGATTATATATATGTATATGGTATAGATGGCCACAGATTGGAAAATATGATGTCGGTCAAATACAGGAAAGGACCACCATTGTTAGCATTTGGTTGGGTATGTCATGCATTTGCATCTATATATATATATATATATATATATATATATATATATATATAAATGACATGTGATGCTCGAGCATACCATGCACATTTACATTAGGAGGTTGATTATTATCCATTAAGGTTACTTGAGTTTTGGTTACAGGTGGTATTTCTGTTACTCTTTTACTACTGTTATCTATGGTTTTACATTCTGCCTTACATACCAGTACACATTTATTTGTATTGACGTCCTGTTGCCTAGGGACACTGCATTTTATCTAGTGCATGCAGGATCCGGTAGGGACTCTGATCGACCCCTCCATTAGGAGCCTACTTTAGCTATGAGTTGGTAAGCTCCACTTCTTCCTAGAGATTCCACAAGATGATTACCTTTTATTGTACAGTTGGGTATAGTCGGGACCCTGTCCCGACAATATTAGTGGTTTTCTTATAGGCTATTGTGGACATGTTATTATGGGTTAGTTCTTTTGTGCCTTTCTGATTGCAGCCATAGGATTGACATGTATATAACATCGTCATTCCAAATTAAATTAACACAAAATCGTCATTCCAAACTCTGTTTAACCCAAAGAAATCGAATAAAAAATTAACACAAAATCGTCATTCCAAACCCAAAATCGGGTAAAAGCCAAAACCCATCAAAAAATCTTTACCAGATGAACATCCACTTACCTGATTGAAACAAATCAAAGAAATTTAGGGTTTTTGGGTTTTAAGTGAAGAGAGAAGAGACTGAAAAAGAAATTTTACAGGAATTTCGAGAAGGGGTTTGAAGAAGACAACTATTTTGAGTAAGCGGACAGCTACTTTGAAGAAGAAAATTATTTAAGAGTACCTTCTACCAACTTCTGGCAATTTCTTTGAAGAAGAACACGATTTGGCAGTAGCTTCGACCAATTTTGAAGAAGAAACCTCAATGCATGCGCAGTGAAGAACGGAAGTGAGCTTTCGCACTGGAGAAGAAGAAGAAAAGTGAAAATGTTTCGCACTGGAGCAGCTTCGATCGAGAAGGAGCAGCTTTCGCACTGGAGCAACTTTGGCACTGGTGAGTGTTTTGATCTGCTGGAGCGCAAGTGAGGGAAGCAGGGGCAGAAATGAGAAGAGAATCGTGAGGGAGAAGAAGAAGTACTGAAAGAGATCGAGTGTATATTTGTTTCTGGAAATTTGTTTCTTTTTTTTAATTAAAAAAGAAATATAATAAAGGGAGTGTATATTAATTGGTGGAGGGAGTCTAAATTAATTGGCGGAATAATAAAAATTGTGGAGGGAATTAAATAGCCGTAGCCATAGAAAGAGAACCGTTGCCATAAACATTTATGGTAACGGTTCTACAAACCCGTTGCTATAGAACCCCTATGGCAACGGTTATCTGAATAATTGCAACGGTTGTTTGGTACAAACCAATATACTTTATGCAACGCCTATAACCGTTGCCATAGGGGTTCTATAGCAACGGTTTTTTAACCGTCGCCATAAATACCGTTACCATAGACCTAATTTCCAGTAGTGCTCCTCTTTGAACCTTAAGATTTAGACATCAATGCTTGACAACTCATAGGTCCAAAGCATTTGATGAAGTATGATCAGATAATCTTTGGCAAAAATAAGAATGACCATTACCACCACTGGTCTTTTGGTTAGAGAAGCGACCATTATCAACATAAGCCCTCTTAGACTCCCCATTCCTCTCCCTTTGCTTTTCATCATCAATTTGCTCGGCGATATCATAAGCCATGAGATTTTCATATCTTTGATTAGGATAGTAGTCTTTCACTCCTTGGAAACCAAGTTCACAACAACTAGTTAAAATATCCACATCCGAACTCTAGAGGCGGCAACCATGAATGAAACATGCACTATGTGATACCGTAAAAGTTGGAAAGTCATAAAAAAGAGGAGAAATTGCATTAAGACTTCTTGTGGAGCTCTACAAGGCCTATTTATTAACTATAGATTGGACCATATGTCGTAGATGTGTGGTTGTAGATAGCACCCCGGACATGGAAAAATTTGTAAGAAATTTAGGTTTTACAAACAAGGAATACAAGCCGTAAAAAGAATTAGGAATCCTGAAAAGGGGTTGTAGAAATAGGCGTTGAGATGTAAGAAATTTCAATTCTCAAAAGTTGGCTTATGAAATAGATTGATACATCATAAGTGTGTTGACAGTACATAGGCTAGGTTCATAGATTCGTCTTAAAGATGTGAAATTATGCTAAGTGCTAGGGTGCTCGACGAAAAAGGTTTACGACCCGTAGATTGAAGTTATAGAACTTGTCCGACAGTTTGAAATGAAGCGTATTTTTAGATATTTACTATTTTTCTAACCTCTAAACTATATTATTTTCGACCTAACAAACTACCCTATAACTGTTTTTACTCTACAAACTCAACCCATTCCCATCCAAATTCTCAAAAATTAACAAAATCACTCAAGTTTTCTTTTCTCTATGGTTTTCATCCAACGTCAAGCTAGGGTTTTTCAATACCAAGTATCAATTTCTATATCTTCTTTAGGGATGCCGGTCTGGGGTATGCAGGTATGCCTTCATAGACTCCATTCATCCATGTATTCCAATAGATTCTAAACTTAGTGTATGAAAATTGGAATTTCTATGATCTATCATTGAATTTCATATTATGTTTTATTTCATAATTTTCAATTAAATTATGCAAGAATTGATGTTAAATTTTTTATTTCACGGTTTTATATGCAATTCCCCTCAAAATTTATCTAGTGCCCATGAAATTCAATTTGAGTTCCATTAATTATGATTTTAACTGATCTAGTTCTTCATGATTATGCATGATTCAATTAAAGATACATGATTTTATTTTTATTACTTGTGAGCTCGTACTTTTATCCTCATATTCAATATAAGTTATGATTATGACTTAATAATGTTTTCTTGCAAGTTCTATAAAATGAATGAATTAAGCTTATAACACACTCCTTAAGGAAGGTATGAATGACTGTGGGATTTCTTACCTATGTATAAATTTGTAATGATGAAAGGAAAATTCGCATATTACATGAGTCACTATGAAATACACTATACTATGATCAAGTCTTTGTGAAACGAATTGGTAGATAATTATTGCCTTTGACATATTAAACTTTATGATTCGTGACTAGTATTCTATTGGAGTTTTGACTTAGCACTAAGCAAACTTTGATGTGAGGCTTGACCTAAGAGGTCCTTAGTACTAATCTTTAGTCCCATAACTACGTGCTATAATAGGATTTTGTCCTGATTGACTTGTCAGTGGATCCACATATAGTTTATATTATAACCTATTTTTATGGGTTAGTGTCTACCTTAGCAAGTATTCTTCTCTTTTTTGTGTAGGGGAAAATATCAAGATTACATGAAATAGCTCGCATGATTTTATTGTTTGTTACAGTTGATGTTCCACGCACGATACAATTTTGTACTACTCATTCTACTATATTTTTTTATTATGATTTTGTTATGCTTTAGCCATACTTATGTTTTAATTATTCTTTAAATGAATCTTCTTCTGATACTTTTTATTTTGGTCAAATTCATGTCACAGTAGGTAGCATGTGCTTTATAAGATAGTACCTTCCATTTCCTAACACATACTTCTTTTTCTTATATTTTATCAGAATGTTGTGTCAAACGATCACCCCCATGCTCCTCATGACTAGTGCTATCTCTAGCATACGAAGTTTATGAGTCCTCATGATTTGAAGACATGTTGATGATTCTCAGTGATTGTTAGTTTACTACCACGAATCAAGACAAGCACTAGGTGTGACACGACACATGAAGTTCCCGAGGGAACCCTTAATTATCCTTCTTGACAAATCAGAAGCATTTGTAGGTAATGAGTGAAACACATAATCACTAACTAGGACATAAACGAAAAGCCCTAGTATAAGAACAAGAGAAGTACTGAAGCCATAAGATCCATACAGTATGTCCAACAACTTTCTCTATAAAGACTGGGTAGGGGTTAAGACACGTCCCTAGATCACCCCTCAGTGAAATAAAGGATGGTCTTGAAGATAGCTCAAAAATAACATAATAGTTATAAGATAGTATATTCCATCCCCAAAGCATGAGAACATACACAAACAATTTTTGAGTGAAATCTGAATCTAGCCACGAGGATGAGGAGGAGGATAGTCAACTATCCCTATATTATGAAATAATATTGGCATAAAGTGTGTGTTAGTACATTTTAATGTACTAAGTATGCGGACATGCAATACAATAATATACATATGATACATAACTAAGTAATACATGAGCAAGGGAATAAGTAGGACAAAGGTAAGGAAAGGAATCAGCATTCTAATTTTCCATGAAAGATGTGATGAACGATAACATAATGAATCAACAGATATGAGAAGTCACCATAACCAACAATAGTATACACGCGAGATATAACATAGTATCCTAGTGTTGCCCCTTTATTTGAAAAAGAAAAATCCACTTGCCAGATAGAAGTCTACATGTCATAAGCTAGGTGGATCCACTAGCAACCTATATTGGGAATCATAACATCTACAATGACATAAAGTTATGGGATAATGGAATTTAATACTATAGGCCATGCCTTAACTACGAATGCGCCCCAATCCTAAGGTCCTGTTGCTGCTAAGCCAATATCCCATGGAATACATAATATAAATATGAAATCGTACTGTTGGAAAATCATCATAATTCAAACTTGTCTAAGAATCATAAACATGATCAAAATCCCATAGTTCATAAATTCATCCATAGAAGTTTCTCATTTCATACGTAGTGGATAGTGTGAGGTGCACTCACATCATTAGTACACTGGCCATAAATAGCGT
This sequence comes from Solanum rostratum, assembly GCA_029948455.1. Taxonomy (NCBI): domain Eukaryota; kingdom Viridiplantae; phylum Streptophyta; class Magnoliopsida; order Solanales; family Solanaceae; genus Solanum; species Solanum rostratum. The sequence goes on from CM057048.1 coordinate 57,647,890, forward strand.
AAAGTTGGAGGTGCCTCTAATTGTTAGTACACCATCTGTAACGACCCCTAATTTAGGAGTCAATGAGGGTAGGAAAAGTTAGACAGAAAAGGGCCTGGAGTCTGATTACGAGGGGGACTTACGACCCATCAATGGCCTTATAGCCTGTAAGTCAGTCTTTAAACATGAACTTCAGGAAAGGAAAAACGTTTCCAAGTGTTGGGTAACCCACACACCTAACAACGGCCCATAGGAAGGATGACAAACCATAGATGGGTTCATAGATGAGGGATTCAACATGAAGAAAAATTGGAGTTTGCTAGAGAAGAACCTATGAGTTAACAGCACGACTCATAGATCGACTCACGACCCATAGAATCCATTTGTAAATGAGGTCCAAGAAAATTAGAAAAATTACTAAGTTATGACCCGTAAGTCTATATAGGACCCATAAAAGATGGTTTCGTAGTATTGGTCAACAAACAAATTTTAAAAATTTTTGAAAAAGATAATAGGACAGATAAGGACTATGGCCCGTGATTCAATCCATGGCCCATAAACAAGCTTTTGTGGGATCAATCTGGGATTTTTAATAAAGGGTAGTTTTGTCATTTTGACAAATTCTATTCCTAAACAACATCATTTTTGGGATCTAAAGAGGCCTAAATCAAACCATGAACTCTAAGGGACCTACATTCTCTTAATATTTCCAATTCCCAAAAATTCCTAAGGCAATATTCTCTCTAGAAAAGGGGCAAGGCAAGCTAGGGTTTTCAAGATTCTTCGTAAGGGCTTCAAGTTCGATTTTCCCAAACTTACTAAGGTATGTGAGTTTGATTTATGGGCCTTCTTTCACACACAAAGTCCTTCATAATGTATTTTACCTTTTGTATAATTCATATAATTAGTGATTATACAAGGATTCTCCTAAATAAGGGATGGGTACATTCATTCACCACAATTTCAAAGACAATATTTGCAATCAAACAGTGATATGCAATAAATTTAATCAACTTTCTCAAGATCCATCAAACCTAGGGTAATATAATCAAAGCAAACCACTTCTCTAACTTCATTAGCCATAATTTCTAATCCAAGAATTCAGAAGATTAAAATAAAGATACACATCAGAAACTTGAGTGAGAGGCTGAGAAAATGGTGAAAAATTAAAGTGAGTGGAACCATAGGTCTTGCCAAAATAATGTTTGCATGGTCAGAAAACTTTCTTGAAAATGTGTGTAGGGGGAGGGGTCGGATATGGTCGGAAGGAGGGAAGAACGGTAGGGTTTGGACACATTTGTAATATCATTGAAGAATGAGGGATAAATTAAATCCACCCCTATTTTAATCCATTAATTGGGTCGAGTAGAAATGGAATTTTAATTCCATGAAACCTCGATTACCAGACCTATAAAGTCCTACAGCCCGTAAGTCTTGGTTTCGTGGTTTCAAAATGGCACTGTTGAAATCCTGACTTCTATGAATACAACCACAAGCCATGGAATGTTCTATGGTTCGTAGGTTGTGTTCATAGATGACCCTCATACTTAGCAAAAATTCTAGAAACTTACATGGAGTACTTGAATCCCATTCTCGACCCATAGTCTATTTTATGGATCATAAAGTTTGCTCGTGGATTGACTTGCACAATTTCTTGCATACTGGAAATAGTTCTACGGTAAGTTCCATAGATCGTGGTTTACACCATGGTCCATACACTGACTTGTAGAACCCAAGTTTCTAACTTTCGGTATTGGTTTGCTTCTTAACCTTGTACCTGCACATTCTCAGCAAAATAAATTGTTACCCTATAACCTCACAAGGATGTATGACAAAAATACAACCAAACATGAAAATTAAAACTACCTATGAGTCCAAATATTAAATTTAACATGAATACAGTGAAACTACAACTAGTATCTTAGGTTACCTCCCATATAGCGCCTGATTTATTATCACGGCATGCCTTAGACTACTTGGTTACTCAGACTTCACCAAGTGCCCATACTCCTACTGTCCTCGCTTCACCACCATTGCGAAAGTATGGTTTGATTCCTTGGCCATTGACCTTGGAACAAATGTCATTTTTGTACTCTAACTCAACAGCCCCATGGTTGAAAACATGTGTGACCTTTAAGGGACCCAACCATTTGGACTTGAGCTTTTCAGGAAACAACTTTAGCCTTGAATTGAACAATAAAATCAAGTCTTTTAGTGCAAACTGATGACGCTAATGTGATGGTGTGGGTGCAGCTTTATCCTCTGCTTGTGCAATACTGAGCTCTCATATGCCCTTAATCGAAACTCATCAAGTTCATTGAGTTGGCTCAGCCTTGAGTTCACCGCATCATTTGAATACTGATTTAGTTTTTAAAGTGCCCACATTGCCTTATGCTCAAGCGCTAGAATTAAGTGACAAGCATTACCAAAAACACGTTGTTAAAGAGGCATACCTATGGGAGTCTTTAATGTGGTCTGAGATACCCATACTGCATCATCTAACCTTCATGACCAATCTATCTGGCTTGTATTTACTATCTTTGATAGAATCTGCTTAATCTCCAAATTAGATACCTCAACTTGTCCACTTGTCTGCGGATGGTAAAGCATTATGACTCTATGTCACCCCAACTTCTCTAGAAGAGCTTTGAACAACCCAAATTCTCTAGAAGAGCTTTGAACAACCTATTGCAAAAATGAGAACCTCCATTGCTAAGGATGGCCCACTATGACGCTCACTGGCCAATGATGAATGACAAGACTAAAAAATGATCATTATCTCCACCACAGGAACACAATGATAGATACTCCCATCTACACAGACATGAAAAAAATATGGTTTATATCAAAAAACTTTTCATATCAAACGTAAACTTATGGCACTTGTGAGAAGTCATATTCGGTGGAACAATACTAACAAAGTAGTTTGCATAATTCGTGAACTATGGTGTCAAATTGTGTGATGCCGCCAATACTTTATCAATAGGGAATGAGTCATCAATCTCTACCCCATAATTACAGCTTGCCATAGCGTCCTCCTCAAGTCTTGAAAGGTGGTCAGCAACCTGATTCTCTGACCCTGTCCTGTCAATCACCTCAAAATCAAACTCTTGAAAAGGAAGTACCCATCAAATCAACCTTTGTTTTGCATCCTTCTTTGCCATCAAGTACTGCAATGCCAAATGATCAGTATGCACAATGACTTTAGTTATCAAAAGATATGATCTTAACTTTTCGAATGCAAAGACTACGCAAGTAACTCCTACTCAGTAACATTGTAATTCTTCTGTGCTGCATTGAGGGCTTTGCAAGCATAGTAAATGCAATGTAGTATCTTATCTCTACACTATTCCAACACCTCATCAAGTGTGACCTCGCTTGCATCACACACAATCTTAAAGGGATCAGTCTAATGTAGAGAAACTATTATAGGCGTCAATATCAACCTCCACTGCCAACATTAGAATGTCTTGCATCATCAAACAGGAACTCAAAATCTTTCTCAAGTAGCTTGCACAAGGGATGTGTAATCTTTGAACACTCCTTTATTAACCGTCTATAAAAACCTGCATGTCCCAAGAAACACCTCGCACCTTTTATAGTGATAGATGGAGGGAGCTTCTCTATGACCTCAACCTCACCTCTATCAACCTCTATACCTTTGATGGAGATCTTATGTCCCAACATAATACCTTTCTTTACCACGAAGGTGACAATCCTCACATTGCTTTAGCAAATCACACAAATGCCTCAAATAATCTTCAAATGCCTCAAATAATCTTCAAATGAGTATCTGACGCACTGAAGCTATCCATAAATATGTTGATCATATCCTCCACCATATATGATAAGATATACATCATGTATCTCTTGAATGTACTAGTGCATTACACTATCCGAATGGCATCCTCTTGAATGTGAAGGTGCCATAAGGACATGTAACGGTCATTTTCTGCTGGTCCTCTGGAGCAATAGTGATCTGACTATAGCCCAAATAACCATTTATAAAATAGTTCCAGACTTTACCAACCAAGAAATCTAGCATCTGGTCCATAAACAACGTAGGAAACTGATCTTTCTCTGTCGATGCATCGAGTTTGCGATAATTCATGCAAACCCTTCAAGCTGTGAATGATCTCATGAGAATCAACTCATTGCTTGCATTAGGAACCACAGTGATACCTCCCTTCTTTGGAACACACTAGATTGGGCTCACCTATTGACTGTCAGAAATGGGATATAACACACCTGCGTCCAACCATTTTATAATCTCTTTATGTACAACCTCCAGCATTGATGGGATGAGATATCTCTGCTGCTCAATGCTCGGCTTATAATCTTTGACAAGTTAAATCTTGTAAGTTCATATACCAGGTGGGATGCAAATGATATCTGCATTCATCCATCCATTAGCCCTCTTGAACCTTTTTAGAATCGAAATAAATGCCTCAACCTGATTATCATTAAGATTTCAACAGAAATCATGGGAAAAGTATTGTTAGTTCCCAAAAATACATACCTTAGGTGGGCTGAATGATCCTTCAAATCCAACACCGACGGCTCCTCTATGGATGGTCTATCAGGTGGTAACTCGCAATTTTTTAGGTCTAACTCAAGCTTGAGTTAATGTCTATGAAACCCATGTGCTCCAAGGGCCTTAACTATCTCAGCGTAGTTTGGGGTTCCATCAGCCTCAAAATTTATCACTACAGCCTTAAGAGTTTTGACACTCAGCCTTTCCTTAATTAGTACCTCAGGATGCACTTCATCGACTCTTTCAATAATAAAGTCAATTTTAAAATCATTGGACCTCTTCATGGACTAACAAACGTTGAAGATGGCTTCTTTGTCATTCAATCTAAACTTGAGCTAGGCAAACTCCATGTCCACTGGTGCTCGCTTGTTTCTGGGAAAGTTCTTCCCATGATAATTGGGAAGTCAAAATCAACTTCATAATCTATAATCACAAAGTTTGTGGGTAATATGAAATTTTCCACTCTAACTAGAATGACATAAAGTAATCCAATAGGCTTCTTTACTATCTTGTCTACCATCAAAAATCGCATTGCAGTCAATATGGAGGCTCCCAAGTGCAAATGTTTGAACATTACAAGAGGCATTAAGTTGATCTTGGCTCCTAAGTCACATAACCCCTTTGCAATGTTCCATACTCAAATGGTACAGGGTATGGTAAATGCTTCAGGATCTTTGTTCTTCTGAACTAGTAACCTTGTCACAATAGCTCCGCAACGATGAAGATCGTGACCAAGCTCTTGACTCACCTTCCTCTTCTTAGTTACTAGATCCTTCATGAACTTAGCATACCCGAGCATCTTCTCCAATGCATCAACGCGTGGGAGATTAATAGACAGTTGCTTCAAAATAGACATGAAATTCCAAAACTTCCCCTCCTCATTCTTCTTCTTGAGCCTCTGAGGGAAAGGTGATGGAGGCCTCGGAATGGGATTTAACTTCCTTGGTGTCACCACATCATCTATCACGGCATCCTTGGCCTTGTCACCTCAAGTCTTTGCATCTTTGCTATCTACTATCTCCTAAAGAACCACATTATCAACTAGTGGCATCGGTGGGTCGATTGTCTTCTTGCAACCTCGTGTAGTCACTGCCATGCACTGTCCATTATTCTTAAGATTTTACACTATGTTGCTGAGCTATGTACCCTTCTGTGTTGATTCAACTAAGCTAACATCTGACCAAATTGCTTCTCCAACTCTTTCATAGCCACAGAATTAGACTCAATTTTCTAATTAATACCTGATTTGTCAGCTTTTATCCCCTTCAATGTCTCATCTTTGCATCTACTTTCTTCAACAACTTGTCAAACAAATTCTCAATGGGCGAACTACCAACCCCAAAAGCAAGATTGCATGGTTGCACATATGGACCATTTCTATACCTATCTCTACGAGTTGAATCACCATCTCGATCTTGTCCCCGATTCCTATCATAGTATCTGCCTCGCTGTTGTCCCTGTATGCATTATCCCTATTAAAGTTCCGAACTTGGTTACCTTGTCCTAGGTGCAAGTAGTTCTGGTTGGACCCTTGGGTGTTTGTGCGAAAATGCCACATCTGGTTTGTTATGAAGCAAGTGTCCTCCTCATAACATGGCTTCTAATAAATAGGTGCTCTTGGTAGTTGATGACTGACTGCATTCACCTGCTCATAGTTTTACTTCATCAACAACCCAACATTAGTACTAATCCGAGCTAACTCTTGCAACATGTCTTCATTGATTTTTGCCTGCTTTGGATTTGTACTCACTACGAAAGAGCTATGTGTCATTGATTTATCTCTTGTGTCCCATGAACGATTAGTCTTGGACACTTTCTCTAATCGCTGAGCTATATCTATGAAAGTGCAATCCAGGAATGATCCTCCAGTTAATGTTTCGGCCACTGCTTTGCTATTATCATCTAATACCCAATAGAAGATTTCTACTATTGACTCGTCCGTGATTTTATGGTCTGGAATATTTCTCAAGCACTTAGCAAACCGCTCCCATGTACCGCTTATGGAATCACTAGAAAATTGCTCAAAGTTATTTATATGGACCTTTAACTTTAGCCTCTTTAACTTGGGAAAATACCTCTTGAAAATGGCTCTCTGCATTTCTACATATCTAATGATAGAGTTAATGAAAAGCTCAGATAATCATATTTTCGCTTCACTCATAAAAGGTAATGGGAAGACACAGAATCCGAAGACATCCACGGACAGATGTTGATTCCCCATCATGCTCTTATACACGAAGGGAATGTTGTGTAGATGGTTTGGTGGATCATATATTGGTAGGCCTGAGAACAACCTTCTATGTTGCAAAATTGTAATAACTCATTGGATATAACAAATTTCGTATCATCCGATAGAGGGGGTAACACGATTGCTCCTATGACATCTACTTTTGTAGGATCAAGTCTGTAAGGATTCCACCCATTTCCTGCCACTTGTTGACCTTATGGAAGTTGATAGTCTACCACTAGTTGTGGTGCTAGGTTTTGGTTATTGAACTTGAGTGCATTGTTTGCAGCATTATTGGTGTTGCCCTGAGCTATCTTTCTCAATATTCTTTGAATCTCTGGATCAAATAGAGTCAAGGGAATACCTCGACTACGAGTATTGAGCATACACTACACCTGTATGTTGAAAGAAAACAAAAACAACAAAATAAACAAAAATGTTAAAATAGGGAAATAAGAATTAACTCACTAATCACTCTAATTAAACCAATCTAAAATCCATATTCCCTGGCAATGGCGCAAAACTTTGATCACGCCCAAATTAAACCTCCCAATCAAGGTATAAGTGGTCATTCTTCAAATATAAGCGGTTCATTCCATGAAAAAATATGATCTAAACTTGGAGTAATTAAAGCAATTCAGACGAATTAATCAACTTCTAAAAAAAGGGGTTTAGATGTAAAAATAGTAATTTAAACCTAAACAAAGATCAATAATTAATGCATGTATTGTCAATTCAGTGAGAGAAGTAATTAGGGTATTGTGTTTCCCATGAATTCCTAATGAATTGTAACCTAATAATTGTATCCTTTTTAAGTGTGTAGCATCCAGAACTAGTAAGTTATGTTCACCTCATTCTTCAGGACAGAAACTAGGAAACTTTCACCATGCAACTTGTGTTTTCTATGAGTGTCGCATTAGTAACCCTTACCTTGTCCCAATACAACCATCCCTTGGGTCGTTCAGGATGATTAGATGAGTGCGCTCATGTCAAAACCTGTTTTTCATCCTTTTTCTATTCATAACCCCGTCGGACCGGCGAGTAAGAATAAGGTAAGTCCTAACATTGTCCATCCATGAAAAATCATTCAAAATGAAGAACTACACAATACATGCATGCATACTTTCCAAAGATTACAAGTTATTCGGTTTTTACTGTTTTGGCTCTTCATGGTTCTCACAACCCAAGTTGTGGATTTTAGCTACTCATGGTCATTGTAGATGAAGAATCATATTATGAATTTGCATTATCAAACACTTACTAACGAACAATTGAAGAGCAAGAAATCTAAAATTTTCACGTAAATCACAATATAAAAATCTGAATATAAATAGAAGAGTTGCCTTATGAAAATGTCCAAGAACTCAATAAAATAAAGTGATAATATGAATTTTGAAGTTATGTACATCTAAAAATACCTAAAGACCCTATTTATAATAAAAGAAAACCAAATCCTAAACTGATCAGGAAAACTGGAATCGGGGTTTTCCATGAACAGAGTCACGAGTCGTAGATGCAATTACGGCTCGTGGACTGATTTTTTAAGTTACATTCTCGAAAACTTCCTTCATTGTATTGTAAGAGACTTCATCCTAGTAACTTTCAGCAGCTATGCATAATTTTGGGCTGTCCATTCATGAACTGGTCTACGGATCATCAAAGAAACCACGACCGATCCTGGTAACTCATAATTTAAACATCAGAAAGATAGGCGACCATTGGTTCAAGGCTACGAAACCATCTAGGCTCGTGGATCAAACTATGGACCATAGATCGTCTCTTAAAAACCTCAAAAATTTTCAACTTATACAAATCAACACAAAAACTCCTCGACTCCTATAATTCTACAAAATCAACATAAAAACACATCAAATTCACTAGCATTGCTTAGAGAACACACGAAATTCTAAGTTTAAAGCATTAAAAGTGTCGTATTTTGGTGACACATCATTGGATTCCCTTCATTAAGATTGAGTTTGATTATGTGAATGTATATGAATTTGCATGAATTTGATTAGGTGAGTATGCTTTTCTTACTAGAATTCCTATGTTTAGGCTATATTTGGGTATGGAAAGTATATTACACTATTGTTATTGATCATCCATATCTTGTGGACTATGTGTGCTTGCTATTGTATTACTGAGGACGTTTTTTGGCCTTAATATAAGCTTAGACTAGTAATTTTCATAGACATACAGATCACCATAATCAATAGAGATTATTTTCTCTTATCGACATCATATCGGAGGGTATAGGTCCCTGTTGACTAATATAGCAGATATGGGTCTAATAGAGATGAGCCTTAGATAAATTGCTTCAGGGCCTTATCATCCATAATTTTGGCACAACCCTATTTTTGGCATTTTCGATCACACCTCTAGGCCCATTAAGGAGTAAAAATGATCTAATCAAGCTGTATTGAGATGCTTAGGGGTTAGATAAGGTAATTTATGACGATTTGTAACAATATTAGATATAGAAAATTCTGACCAACTTTTGATCCATTACTCTTTGAATGATACTTACAGGAAAGCAATGTCCATGGTTCGAGTCCTTCTGCACTTCCTGCTTCTATATAATTATCCTCCTACATAGAGTACACATACATAGTCTAGTCCCTTTGATATCATCACTGTCACGACCCAAAAACAGAGGAGGCGTGACTGGCACTCGATACCATCATTGGTCGAGTAAACCACTAAACATGCTAGCTAACACGACTAGGGGAAAAAGATTGGGCAGCATAATACCTGAAAAACTAATCCTTGGCCATTTAAGTCATGACCTGGTTAACAATAAGTCATATACACTAGGGTGGATAAGACAGAATGATAATGTACTAGTTGGCCAACGAGGCTATAACTAGAGAAGTACATGCATACTCACATATATATACATGCCAAACCTATGGCTGGAGATTTAAAGTTGCAAAAGAACTAACCCGAAATACCATGTCCACATTAGCTTCTAAGAGTGTCACTAGCACTGCTGGGACAGGGCCCCGACTATACCTAACTGTATAATAAGAACTAGATATCCTGTGAAAGCTCCAGAAAGAGGTGGAGCTTACCAACTCACTGATGAACTAGAATCCTAGCGAAGGAGTCTATCACAATCCCTATTTGAACCTGCATACATGAAAAAATATAGTGTCCCTAGACAATAGGACGTCAATATTAATAATATGTACTGTCTATAAGACAGAAAGTCAAATCACAAATAGTTGTACTAAAAAGGGTAATAGATACACCACCTGTAATAAAAACTCAAATAAACTTCACGGCCAACACTCGAATTCCTAATGATCAAATATGCATGGTATGCTCGAGTAATCTTGAGTCGTGAATACATATATATAGATGCAAATGCATGACATACCCAACCAAATTCTAGTAATGGTGGTCCTTTTCGGTAGCTAACAAGCATCATATTCGCTAATTTGCGGCCATCTGTGTAATAGACATACATATATAGTCATTTGGGCAGATAGGCCCTTTACCTCTAATTATAGCTCGAAGTCATGCATAACATGTCATGTATGATAATTGAATGCACATAGTTGGCATAGAAAGAATTTGACCAATCTTAGCTCATAAGTTTGAAAATTTAATACAATATTTAGAATGACACCTTTACTCTGAAAATATTCACAACAATCTTAACTTGCTTCACATAATGTTTATACTTGGATCCCTTTCAATTAGTAAAAGAAGGTATTTAAAAAAATCAAGTGCCTTAGTATTTTAAACAGGAGTATTATATTGAGATTAATGGAAATCAATGTGTTACTATTTAAGTTCTTCCAATAAAGTTTTAGTGAAGGAGGACTGATTATAACTACTAAATTCCCCTATTAATCTTCCTTTGTTTATAGTGACACAACCCAAAGAAGAGTAACACTTCAAACACATAGACAAGTAGTCATAAAAGTCGTAAAATTGATATATAGACACCAAATGTTCTGTTTATCGAACGAATGGAATATCAATTTAATATCAACATAAAAATAATTCAGTTGTGATCCTAATGCCTTTTTCAGAAGGTCTGTGTAGCAATACAATAATAAAATATAGCATTTTGACATTTTGAGAATTTCCCAAATTTCATGATAAAAAAGGGACAAAGATTAGCCTTAACATACATCTTCAACGAACGTCCAAGTGCCCGAAGTTGCTTCATGAACGTTATTCCTTACATCCTAATCTTCATGACCACTATATACACGTAGCTTATACGCACCTATGAAGAGTCCATAATTAAGCATAAAATCGATAAATTTTCTATATAGCCTTAACGGATGAAACATTCGTACAACTTCGTAAAAACCATCATAAAAGAGCCACAAGATATTACCTAAACAAACTAGTTTTGTAAAGATAGAATAAGCAGAAAGAACATCAATTTTCTATCTTCCAAAAACAGCTCCAAGCATAGGTAACAAGAGGGAAAAATAATTGTATAGTATATGGCACAATGTTTAGGCATAGGGTGAATTTTAATGGTAAAAATTACGAAAAAGTACCAAAACCAATCAAGGACCATATAGGAATACTCTCTTCAGTTCATAGCTATAGCAGAATAGAAATGAAATTTTTGGGGCATTAAAATGTCAGATTTTGACCCTACCCGGTTAATGACCCAGTTTCCTGCTAAGGTAGCCCAGGATAAAACAGTCATTAACTTTTTACTCCGAAGTGGGTTTGATGTGTACTTTTATGCATTGCAAACTAGACTAATAGACCATATATTTTTTAAGTAATGGCCCCTTTTACACCTTATATTTTGGGAGACATGGTCCAAGACATTTGACCCAAAGTTACGAAAGATTCCATAGAGAAGCTTACGGTTACATTTGATAACCTTTGTCTCACAAATTTCTCGATTACAAAACTTAACATTTGAACATTGTGATATTAGCAAATTATACACTCTTAGTCCCATCAAAAAGGTAAAACTTAATTTGAACCATCCGAGAAGGGTGGGGTGCTACTCGTGCCATTTCCTTAACCCCGAATATTTGTTTAAGGGGTTCCTTTGACAAAAAATTTATGTCCTTGATATTGTCACTCATTTGTAGGCTTATTATCCTTAGGTACTATACAAAATCCTACATGTCTTATATAACATTTTTATGAATATACATGTTACCCTTGCAAACCATAAATCAACTTTTGAAAATTCTAACTACTAAGCTTAATATTGCAATCCCATGACAAGATATACAAATTAAACTTCCAAATCATTTCAAATCTAATTAAATTATAGTTAAAATATAACTACTAGTTTTTTGGAATGTGACTCACCAAAAGTTGTAAATAGTTGGGGGATACTTCATCAATGTTTCCTCTTTGGCTTTCCAAATTACTTCCTCAATATTATTGTTTCTCCACAATACTTTCATGGCAGCCACTTCTATATTTTGAAGATATCTTACTTATCGATCTAAAGTAGCAACTGGAACTTCATCATAAGATAAGTCTTCAGCAATGTGAATATCCTTAATGTGAGTGATGAACTTCCCTAATAAGGTTACGCGTCAATGCACGCTTTTCACAATTTTAAATGTTAACGGACATAAAATGTGTATTACCCAACTTTGAGTTGGGGTCAAACCATAGAGAACTACTCAACTTAGAGTTCCATTCAAGAAGTAGTAATGGTGCTTTAATGTTTTGTAGAATGAGCAAGCATTACGTAGAAAATACAATAAAATGAAATTAAATTATGGGGGAAATTTTCACTAAAACTAAAAAATAATAGCAAAGAATCAGACAGTTTAAATAACTTCTCCGGGAGATACATGGACATACAAGCAGTAATTGGGCAAGGGTATTTAAAATTACTCAAAAGTTGATAAATATACATGAGTAGGGCAGGTGGATTTCATATTTGATGAAGGTTCTCTCAAATTCAAGATCAACTTTCCATAATACTTTCTCAAGTTACTATGGGTTCAAGACATAACACCTCAACCTTAGCAAAAACACCAAAATATTTAAGGAAATTTCACTAATTATATACATTAGCGGCTATTTATCGTTTAACCTTACCTTATGCAACCCTTTCCAGCATACATAAGTATCCCTAGAAAAGACTAAGTTTGCGACCTCAACCCATACATAAAAACATGGCTAAATAATTAAACTCATAAGAATTTATCAATAACTCAAGTAAAATTAGACACCCAACAGCCAATTACTACATAATAGTCTACATTATCCCACTAGAAGTATTGGGGTCATAACTAATTATTAAATAGAATATAGGTAATTTACAAAATAGATTTCCTTCCATTGTGATTATCTTCAAGCTCAAGAAATAAGAAGAAATCAATAGAAGTTCTTTTTTGAAAAACTCGTACTCTCTTTCACTCCAAGCAAAAGAAAAGTTTCTTTCAGCAATTTACTATTTTCTAAACGAAAGATGGAACTCTCAGAATAATGAATGTGTATGTATGTGTGACTCTTGAGCTCTTTATACCTTGTACAAAAAGTACAGCGTATCTTCCAGAAATTTCCAATCTGCAACATTTGATGACCTTGCCGACCAAGTGAGCGACTCACGTAGTATGCATTTAGCTCACAGACAGCTCCTCTTTACTGGATTTGAAGTGAAATTTTTGCAAGCTCACTCGAGCTCGCCAACCTAGTTTGTGATGTGCCATTTGGAGCTTGAGTTCACCCTTCAACTAGTGGCTCTAGGACAAACTAATGATTTTCTATGCGAGCTAAATCGAGTTTGCCAGCTAAGTTAGAGACTCGCCAATTGAATTTTGTAGCTTGCCTCTTTCCCAGTTGCCCTGTTTCTTGCAAGGTAGTCATTTGGCTAAGTTTGGGGTACTTTGGCGATTAGCCAAGAACCTTTTTGCGATGCTCAGTGTTTACTACTTCCTTGTTAGCTCATCTTTTACCTCTTTTGCATGTCTTTGTTCTTAGTGCTCCTGAATTAATACCAAGCTGCAAATATAACAATTTATGTTAGTTTATAGCATAAAATAGGGCATCAATGATACTTTTTATGCACAACTCAAGTCCTAGATGAGTGCAAATTTACCACTCATCAACACACCCAACTTAATTCTTTACTTCTCCTCAAGTAAATCAAATATCAACTAGTTGAAAAATCATGTCTATAAAATTTACTAGCTATGCTCAATTTTCTAAGGCATGAAGACCATTTATCGTGCAACCAATCAAATGTGCACTTTAAGCTTCAAGCAATGACTAGAACATACGTTCAGAGCTTTCACTCACAAAGGTTCACCTAAAGACAAAACCATGTTGAAATATTGTGCTCGATTGCCCTCGTCACATCAAAGAAGATTTCAATCTCACAAAGCAATGCACTATCAAGCTCAGGAATCATACAATACTTATACTCCCAAAAGAAGAAAAGCATGCCCAAATCATCTCATGAACTTGCGCTTATTTTCCAACTAATGTATCAACCGACTTATGAAAGATCACAAAAGGGCTTTTTGGGCTTGTAAGGAGGCTGAGTGCAAGGAAAGGTAGCATCTCAGGATATTGACTAACCTCCTTGGTGTATGACTTGGATTCTAACCATCATTTAACACAATACACCGCATTTAACTTAGCCCATGCTTAACATTCAATTCTTCTCAATCTTATCACCCTTAAGAAGACATTCTCTCCCTGTTATTCACTACCAAACACAATCCATCTAACATAGTCACAATCTATAACTGAAATTAAACAAAAAGTTCAAAACAAATTTTATGAGGGATATGCCCATTCCGAACTAGGCAACAAGATGCACACATAACCAATTAGGGTCCTAACGTTTCCTAATGAAACCACTTTACCACAACCAGCCATTGTCTCTACCATACCACACCCACAACTTAGGCCTTTGGCCTAAAATTGGGTTATTCCACCAAGTCAAGACACCAAGAAGAACAAGGGAAGGTAGAAATAGCCAGAGATTCATTTTCATTCAAGTTCCACAAAAAAGGAAAGGTATGACTCTAATGGTGCCAAACAAAGCTCACATTCACATGCTAAATACAAAAGACGGTATCCATAAAGTCTAAGAGGTTTATGGTAGACACTAAAAGAATTACCTAACATCCTATTAATCATTCCCTGATGTCAATCAATTGGACCAACCGGGCAAGTTTTGAGTAACATCAAACAACTTTCTAATAAAAAGACCTCACTACACATGGCTTTCCGACACAACTATCCAACATTACTCTAACAAAATGTGTTTGCTCTAGTGTAATGATCATAACAAAACTCCAAGTTGGTTTCAATCTAGTCACAACAAGATGCTACGAGTCCACACTTGAGTTATGCCACTCTTAACATCTGATCAAATTAGCCCAAACAAACTGTGTAAAAAGTACAATTCAAGACATTGATATTGATCAAAATCAACACTTAAAAGGTACTCAAAGATTTCAATCTGTTCAAGACATAGCAACAAGCCAACAATATAGAACAAGATAAAACCATATCTAATCAAAAATCAAAATGCAATACATACAACCCAAAAGAAATAACAAAAATTGTTAATATGTAAAACCAAAATAAAATATATTAGGTGCTAACCACCACCCCCGACAAAACAAAAGGCAATTTCCTCAATGCACCAATCAAGATATAATGACCTAGTTGGTCATTTTTTAGCTTATCTATGAAACTACTATTTTACCCTTTTTTAAATTGTTTTGGACCTATTTAAACTATTTATATGGTCGGAACTAAAATCCTATGTTTCAAAAGTGAAAAATATGAGTTTTGGCATTTTTGGAAGTTTTAGTTGTTGAAAAAGTGAGTTTTTGTACCATTCTGAGTTTCAGCATTCAATTCAGATCAAAGATTTGTTGATTCCCTTAATCAAGGAACACCAAAACTAGCCTAGGAGAAGTTACAAAACTAAATTCAGAGTTAAAATGATATTTTTAGACTCCAAAGTTGTATTTTTAGTTGTTTCCGGAGCTAAAGTTTGATTGTTGGTCAACATTCGAAGTTCGGAAGCTCATATAAAAATTTTGACAGTTCCAGTAGTTTCAAATGCTAAAACTAATGCTAGAAATGATCTCGTCAAAATATTTTGAGTTGTCGAGGGTAGTTTGGTATTTTGAGTTTTGAACTAGTTTATATGAGTTGCTTGGGTAATTGTGGCGACAAGGCCTCGAAATCCAGTTTTGATGATTTTGATGAGTCCAAATCATTGTTTTTGCTACGGATACTAATGTGGTTTGTGCAATTCTAATTCCGGATGAGTTTCCTGTGCCTGTCCCAAATTTTGGTTTTTGTTGTGCACTACTTGTGCAAATGATTTTCTTCTCTGCATTCGCGAAGGTATTGACAACCTCTTCTCTTCATAGGTGGGGGATCCTCCCGCATTCGTGGAGTATTAGCTGGTTTTCCTGGTTTCTTTTCCGCGTTCATCAATTTGGTCATCGCTTTCTTGGAAGAATAGGATTTGTTCTCTCTATGTTCGCGGGACCCCACCTGCGTTCACGGATTTAGTTGGTACCTGGATAGTGTTAAATCTGAAACCCATCATTTTTACTCCATTTTCAAATATTTCAAGCTTTTGAGGTCATTTTTGAAGAAGGTTTTCGAAGAATTGGGTAAGTATTTCGAACATTATTTTGATTAATTTCCATGACTTTTATTTGATTTTTTCTTGAATTTCATGATTTTGAATGTCCAAAAGTGAGAATTTTTAGTCTACAATTTCAAAACTTTAAATGGTAATTTCTTATTCAATTTGAATTCGAATGTGGGATTTTCCCCCACGCACTCCATCCTTTGCGTACAACTTGATTTTCAAGTCAATTTCCAGATTCAGTAATTTTGAATGTTTGTCCAAATTTTGACCATTTTTCCCTTAAGCCTAATTCATGCCAATATGGATTTCAAAATGTAACTCTTGACCCGTAGCATCTATGTTGGATAGTGATGGATCGATTCGTTGATCCTTTAGATGTTTGAGTCTATTAAAAGCTTATCTGAGTGCGGTTTTTGCATTTAGGATTCGGCTAACCTTTTTTGGACTAGATTTGATTTATTTGATATATTCATGTGATAAATGTAAGATCTTGATTTATGCTTGAATAGTGGGTTGATATGATAGAATGTTGTTGGAATTATGATACTGATTATGCTGAAAATTGGGTAATAATGTGATTCTATTCATAAATTAAGAGGAAATCTTGAGAATTAAAATATTTTTGATACTATCGTGATAAAATAAGACTTGTGATACTATTTGGGTAATTTTGTGGTATTTTGATGGCTTACGAGATGCTTTTGAGGATCATGTGTATATTTTGGAGATGAATAAGGTTCGGTATTTTTGGCACACTTGATTATTGATATATTTATGATACATGTATATCTTGGGGACGAGTAAGATCCTGCATTGTTGGCATATTTGAGTATTGATATATTTGTTATGAGTGTATAGTTTGGGGATGAGTAAGGTCTGGTAAGTTTGGTACACTTAATTAATGATATAATTATGTTGATCCGAGATATGATGATGTATCATGGCACCAGTTGTGGTACTTGACATTATTTTCCATGTTTATATGATTGTTATGTATCAGTATTCTTATCATGATGTCATTACATATATTTTGACTTGTATCACTGCCATACATGCCTCCCATATTGCATTATACCACCCCTCTATCTGGGCAGGAGGCAAGGGTAAGATGCTCCATATGAGTAGTATGACTCTTATAACCCCTTGATGCGGGTAGGAGGCAAGGGTGAAACATTCCACATTTCAAAACGCTTGACCACAGATAGGTGACAAGGCTGAGAGACATTATGATACTCTTTAACCACGAGCAGGTGGCAAGGTTGAGCTATTGTGGCACCCCTTGACCATAAGTAGATGGCAAGTTGAGAGACATTTGGTACATGGTCTAAGAAGACCCCTATGCATTGCATCATTGGCTATATTTACAATTTTTATCTGTTCTTCTTTATGCATATGTATTGTGTACTAAACTTGTGATGCAGGTGATAGAGACTCTTAGACATTACACACTTATCTGATTTTTGCTTACCCAGTTGGTTGAACCTACTGGGTACATTTTGTTGTACCATCCCTACTTTGTTATTTCTCCCTGCAGATCAGGCACAGAGACCCATATAGGGTAGTTGATTCATTCTAGCCGAATTATTCTGCATCTATTCAGATCATAGCAGTGAGGCTCAGACTTTGAGTCCCTATGGATCTTTAAGACTTTCTTTATTGTTTTCTTTCGGACATTGTATCAAATATTATCAACTCTGTATTTCATTTGAGACAGTTGTATTTACTCTTTCGTACTACTTTAGATGCTTTTGTACTCATTACTCCAGGTTTTGAGATTTGGAATAAATGTGGTTGTTTCCTCTTTACTTAATTTCATTAGTTGTGATCCAATTTTGGGTTGTGACACAAGAACAAAAACAGAGAGATAGAATAGCATCAAGATAAAGAAGTCCCCTGTGTAGGAAAAGATGGCAAAGCTAGGTAAGATGGTGGAACATCCGGAGCCGGGACATCAGTGCCCTGTGATGCAATAGAAGAAACCTCCTCTAAAGTGATAAAAGATAGTGTGCGTTCAATAGAAGGCTAGATAATGTCCTCAAAAAAGTACTCCAAAGTCGCCTGCAACAATTGATCCTCTATACCTAAAAGTACCTCAATAATGGCAATGCCATCAGTCTTTTTGTCATTTAAGTCCTTCTCATCTATTTCAAGACTTAGTTAATCCTTACCCTTATCCTTCCTATCGAACTTTCTTTCCTGCTTGCTTTGTTCTTTGCCCTCCTAGCTTCAAATTAGTCAGACTAAGTCTTCTCTTTTGCTTTATCAACCTTTGTTTTGTGAATGTTCTCCATGCGCACTGTTGCTCACCAGCGCACGAAAGTGTACGTGGTCTTAACAAGTAATATAGTGGCCCTTATTAGGAGCTGGGATGTCGAACCCAAGGGATTTAAACCAAAATCAATTGACACTCCAAGTTATTATGTTAGGTGTGTCTTCATTGGATATGATTAAAATATTTAGTTGAAAATTAAATTAACTAATTAAAACTACTACAATCAACTGGTTTATTGTGAATAATCAGATTAAGTATGATTTCGAGATTGTAACCTTGTTGACGCAATTCTAGACTTAATGTTTTCACTTATGTTTGGGTTTTCTGAATACTGATTCACAGGGTTAAAATTACCTAAACAAGATTGGACGTCACTGTTGGCCTACCTTTAGTGAATGCTTAACTACACCATTGAGCGAGAATAGATAGATCAATAAAGATGCTTTAATGTTATCTTCCCATATTTGAACCAAGCTAGGTATAAGGGTGGTTGCCACGAGTCTCCCTTACACGAATCGATATTGTTTCCTAGTTGAAAAAGTTCCCTATATTAATGAGTTATATTCATTCTAGCATCTCATGAATCCAGAATGAACAACTGGTTTACCACGTAGTTGATCAGGCTATGAAGTAGAGATAGAAGTAATATAGTAGAAACCCATTCATAATATGCAAAAATAAAGAACTAGAACATTGTCTATGGCTATAATCCCACAATATGGGAAGATTATCCACGCATCATTGTCTTGCACATCAAAAGTAAGCTAATCAACATTCACAAACAAGAATCAAAGGTAAAAACCAACCAATGTAACCCTAGAATGGATTTTTTAGTCGTCTCTCCTCTGTTCCGTCCAAAACTAGACATGAAAGCTAAAGTTAAAAATAGAATATAACTTAAAATACTCGTATTTCATTTTTTTCCCTCGTATATCCAAAGTGCGCGACGCGGACAGGGTTGTTTTGAAGGAACTTTCACATTAAATGCTAACTGGGCCAATTTCTCCATTCCTTGTGCAGGTCTACGACATGAACTTCCTTTATTTTCCTTCTTCACGCCTTTTTCTCAAAGTTTTCAGCTAGTACAACTTTTTCCCAGGTCCGGGACGCGCACTTGAGCCTTTTTGTTGAGCTAACTGATTTTTCCCTTTAGTTCTGCAGGCATTTTCTTCCTCCTACTCTAGATGCATATGCTGATTAAACTAAAACACAACCAACAGGCACGCTTAACCCTGGATTAGCAAACTACGCAAAATTAGACTAAAAACACTTAGACTCTATAGATTTGTCCTCTGACAAGGCGCTATTTATAGATAGTTTTGGCTAGTTTGGCATATAAATACGTCTAACATCACGCACATGTTTGTTTAAGAAAATATTACCCTTCAACTTCATGTACATGTCATGGTACATGTGTTAGCCAATATTCTTGGACTCCTGGTGATTTGGGGAGTCTTGAGGAGTGGCTCATACGCTACCTAAGTCCTTGGCTCAATCCACCGACATTTTTGAATTGGCTCCTAAGTTGTAGGCTTATGTACTAAAGTTTTGGACCCTTCTTGTTCTTCTTCAATGCTTGTCCATTACAACTCAAGAGACCCTTTTTCATTTGAATTTGAGGAAGGTCATGTAGGGATCTTCTTGCCCCTATCCATAGCCTCTGTCCTGGCACATTTATGTGGACAAGGTGGCCTTTGACTTGGTCCCCACATAGATAATTGGGGTAATGAACACCTTGGTGGCTCATCCTCATCCACCATTGTACTATGTCAAGCCAGATTTAGGACGTGCTATGCCTGCATCAAACATTGAATACCACATTAGGAACAAAAAAATCATAATCAAAATCTAAATCGAAGCCTAAAATCATATAGAAAGCTACAGGCTTTTGGTGCTGTCAAAGGAATGTGAGTAGCAAAGTGCTTTTGGCGAGCTCAGACAAGTTCGCCAAATGGTCCAGGAAAAACAAGGGGAAACTATGCAAACTGGAGTTAGGCTTAGCGAGTCGCCAAAACCAACTCAACGAGTCACCAGTACCTCGCTAAAAAGTCCCCTTCAAAACCATTTGGGAACTGTTAAAAGGGAAAGCTCATCGCAATGAAATATGATTCGCTGACTAAGTTGGCGAACTCGAATGAGTTCGACAAACACACCCTTGAAAAAGGAATGTATCAACTTATTTCAAATCAAATATTTGCACTACGAGCACCCAACCACAATTCAAAAAAACCACTATGAACATGTACGTACCATACCCACTACTCCAAGCTTCCCAATTACTTAAATTTTATAAATAAAACTCAAGGTGCAGGTGTTTGATCGACTGTAAATCCCTTAAGTGAATCATCGCTAATCTATCATTAGGAAAACTTGTTAATCACGAGCACTGGGTTGCTTAGACTTCACCCAAAAAGGTATTATAATCAGCTCCATACATCACATCTAAACCATTTCTATCATTTCAAATCAGCTCATAACCAAAACAAAGAATATGTTCCTCTAACACAATCCAACTCATCAAAGCATGATTCCAACCCATCTTCCACAAATTGAACAACCATAAACAATACCCATAGCATTGATTTCACACAATCCATAAAAAATCAACCATACTCTAGATTCACCATAGCTAGGGTACATATTAGGATTCTATTCTAGCACATAAGCACAAATATAACATCATAAGCCCAAGAACAAGTACACACATGGCATTCATCCTAGTTTCACTCAAAAATACATGAATAATGTCTTAGAAATCAGAAAACAAGAGGACCTTTCAGTCAGGCATTTGAGTAGGTAGATAGTGCGCAAACTACGTGGACAGGCCCGAACACACACTATATTCTTGAAATTCACCTTGAAGAAGATGAACTGATGTATTGAGTAGTGAGAGAAAGTAGGGAGAGTAGTGGGATTTTAAAAAGATTTGAGAATGATATCTATAAGAAGATTTTTCAATTCGCGTCAGGGCAAATTTTTCGAGGTCATTAACATCACCAATAGATTCGGCGAGTTGCAAAGTTCACCTACATCAGAGAAATTTGACCTAGGCTGAGGAACATGGGGGACTTTGTGAAGTTGACTTAACTCACTGACTGGATCGATGAATCACTGATCAAACTCTTTACTCTTTGTTTTGGCAGTAGCTCCTGTGCAATTTTGGCTAGAAGTTTTAATGATCTACTATACCCTCGTAAATCATATTGGTGAATCGCAAATCCACATTCCATCTTGCCAATGTTTTCTTCACTTCACATGATTTCTTTTAACTCACCTACTCAACTTCCCACACCTATAAACAACAATAGGTAACAAAAAAACACTAGAAATGAGAAATTCAACTTAGGTTGCCTCCCAAGAAGCGCCTTAGTTAACGTTGTGGTGTGACTTGGCTAGGCTTTATTAAAACATCAACATGAGCATGGTCTTTCTTTCGATTTGAAATGGTATCACTCATAAGACCTTATTATGGCTTTTGGTTATGTTGAGAGGAGATTTGACTCGATTGAGACTCAAGGTGTTCAATAGCGGCTGAATGTGATGTGACCACTTGGTTCAATGTTAAGAAATCACCCTTCATCTCCTTGAGTACTTTTTCAGAACCTTCCACGTTGTTCAAAATTTGAGCCAACTTGTCCTTGGTCCGATATTGTTCTGGATCGGCCTTCGGCTTTCCAACTTTTGTATGCTCATATGGAGGTAAATAATGATCTCTTTCAGCCCCCCTTTCTGTCTCTCTCTCTCTCTCCAATTTACACCATGGTCTCTCCACTCACCACCTTGATTCCAACCTTGGTTAGCATTTTGCATTTGAAAATTTAGGCGATAAGCACCCATTTGACATAAGAACTGAATATCTTTGTCATATACCACAGCCTCTTGGGATGTGTTTTCACTTGTTTTAATAGTGTTAATCGCTTTATGAACCCCTATAACATGCTTTGTCAAGAGATCAAGTTGTGTCATCATTTTTTCCATATTTTCATCTCATTGTTAGTTCTTTTGTATTTGCTCTTTTGTCAGCCTCAAGGTGAGACGTGTAACCATATCATCCCTTGTATACCAAGTTCTGTGAGTTTTTGTCATTTCATCCAACAACTCGGTTGCTCTAGAAAATGTTTGCCTCATAAAACAACTACGAATCAAATTATAAGAAATGGTCTTGTTAACTACGTAAAGACTTTTATAAAAATATTAAAGAAGCAAATGGTTAGGCACTCCATGTTTCGGGCATTGCAACAAGAGTTTCTGGAAATGAATCCAAGTCTCATGAATTGATTCTCCCTCCACTCTTTCGAAGTTTTGGATGATATTCCTCAACTTTAGTATCCTAGATGGGGGGAAAGAGTCTGTTAATAAAAGTACCTCTGAGTTCGTCCCAAGAAGTGATAGATTCAACCGGAAGTATGGCTAACCATTTTAAAGCTTCGCAACTCAATGAGAATGGGAACAACCAAAGATGAATGGACTCTTGAGATACATTCTTTAATGTGAATGAGCTGCACAAATTTAAGAAATTCCTTTTGTGGTCATGAGGGCCTTCATTCAGTTGCCAACTGTAGAAACCTTTTTATTTGCAGTACCTGCATTACAGTTCCGGTGACATGAAACGCTGCATTTCCTTCAGTTAGTGGTAATCTTATTGCACAAACATTACACACCACAAGTACTCTAGTTTCATTGATATTCGCAACGTTATTAAGGTTAGAAATGTCGTTGTTCTGCCCTGCACTCGAACCAGCCATGCTTTAAGCTACACTTATGTCTTCACCTAATAATATCAAAACAATAAAAAGGACAGTAAACAAACTCAAATTACTTGAAACTAAATCACCAAAGCACTTCTTCAAAAAAATCTAATGCTTCTTGTCCGGCAACAATGTTATTTTGATGAACTTCCCTAATAAGGTTACACGTCAACACACACTTTTAACAATTTCAATTATTTACAATTGTCAAAAGTATATTGCCCAACTCGGAGTCGAGGTCTAACCACAGAGAAATACTCAGGTTAGAATTCTATTCAAGAAGTAGCAATAGTGCTTTAATCTTCTGTAGAATGAGCAAGCAATACATAGAAAATAACAATAATCTGAAAGTAAATTATGGGGGAAACTTTCAATACAACTAAGCAATAATATCAAGGAATCATAAGCTTTAAATAACTTCTAGGGGAGATACATAGACATACAAGTAGGAATTGGCATGGGTATTCAAAAATACTCAAAAGATAACGAATAAACACTGGTAGAGCAAGTGGATCTAATATTTGATCAAGGTTCTCCCAAACTCAAGATCAACTTTGAAAAATACTTTCTCAAGCTATTATGAGTTCAAGGCATAACACCTCAACCCTAGTAAAAACTCCCAAATCTCTAAGGAAAATTCATTAATTCAACACTTTAATGGTTATTCATCATTTAACCTCACTACATGCAACCCTCTCTAGCATACATGAAGATCACAAGCTAGGACTAAGTTTTCAACCTCAATCCATGATAAAAACATGGCCTAATATCAAAATCGATAAGAATTCATTAATAACTCAAGTAAAAGTAGACACCCAATAGTCAATTGCTCCATAATAGTCTATATTATCCCCTAGAAGTCTTGGGATTTTGAATAATCATCAAATAAAATATAGATAATTTACAAAATATAATTTCTTCCATTGTGATTGTCTTCAAGCTCAAGAAATTAGAGGAAATCAATACAAGTTCTTTCTTGCAAAACCCTTAATATTTTTCTCTTTAAGAAAAAGGGAAGTTTCTTTCACCAAGTAAGAAATTGTACTCCTATATTCTTAAACAATGTACTATTCTTTAAACTAAAGATGGAACTCTTAAAATAATGTATTTGTGTATATGTGTGCCACTCTTGCCAGCCACTGAGCTATTTATACTTTGTGTAAAACATACAGAGTATCTTCCTTGAATTTCCAATCTATGAAATTAGTTTACCTCGTTGACTTAACAATCCATTATTAGCGAATTATACATTTTTAGTCCCATCTAAAAGGTGAAACTTAAATTTAAACCTTTCAAAAAGGGCGAGGTGCTATTCGAGCCATTTCTTTAATCCCCTAATGTGTGTTTAAGGGTTCCTTTGACCACAAACTTTAAGTCCTTAATATTACAACTCATTTAAAGTCTTATTATCCTTAGGTAATATACAAAATCATATATGCTTTATGTAACATCCCACACTATGTATATTATGAATGATGAGAAACATGTGATCTCACAGTCTCCTCTCCTCCCCCACCCCCCCAAGAACATTCGTTTGCGAATAGGTCAAGACAACCCCTTGGTTGCATTCCTATCGACCAAAATATAATTTTTGAGGATATACTTGTTACCCTTGCAAACCATAAATCAACTTCTGAAATTCCAATTACTAAGCTTAATATAGCTATCCAGCGACAAGGCATACAAATTACACTTCCAAATCATTTAAAATCTCATTAAATTACTGTTAAAAGATGAAAGTTAGTTTTTTCAAGTGCAACTCACCTTATGTTGTAAACAACTGGGGATACTTCTTCATCATTTCCTCTTCGGCTTCCCAAATTACTTCCTCAATATTGTTGTTTCACCACAACACTTTCATGGAGGCCACTTCTCTATTTTGATGCTTTCTTACTTGTCGATCTAAAATAGCCACTGGTACCTCATCATAAGATAAGTCTTAAATAATGTGAATATCCTCAATGCAAGTGATGAACATCCTAACAAGGTTATGCATTAACACGTACTTTTCAGAATTTCAAGTATCCGCGATTATCAAAAGTATATTACTTATATTTGATTTGGGGTCCCACAGAGAAGTGCTCAGGTTAAAATTCCATTTTAGAAGTAACAATAGTGCTTTAATCTTATGTAGCATGAGCAAGAATTACATAGAAACAAACAATAATCTGAAAGTAAATTATGGGAAAATATTTCACTACAACTAAGTAATAATAGCAAAGAATCAGATGGTTTAAATAACTTCTAGGGGAGATAATTAGGCATACAAGTAGTAATTGGCATGGGTGTTTAAAAATACTCAAAAGATGATGAATAAACATTGTAGGGCAGGTGGATCTAATATTTGATCAAGGTTCTCTAAAACTCAAGATCAATGTTTTCATAATACTTTCTCAAGCTACAATAGGTTCAAGACATAACTCCTCAACCTTAGCAAAACCTCCCAAATCTCTAAGGAAATCTCATTAATTCAACACATTAATGGTTATTCATCATTTAACCTCACCTTATGCAACCTTTTCAAACATACATGAGGATCCCAAGCTAGGACTAAGTTTGCAATCTCAATCTATACATAAAGATAGGCTAAATAAAAAAAACCATAAGAATTCATCAATAACTCAATTAAATTACTCACTTAATAGCCAATTGCTACATAATAGTCTATATTATCCCCCTAGAAGTATTGGGGTTTTTACTAATCATTAAATAGAACATGGATAATATACCAAATAGATTTTCTTCCATTGTGATTGTCTTCAAGCTCAAGAAATTTGAAGAAATCAATAAAAGTTCTTTTTTCCAAAACCCTTACACTCTTTCTCTCTTAGAAAAAGGAAAGTTTCATTCACCAATAAGAAATTGTACT
Source organism: Solanum rostratum (assembly GCA_029948455.1). Lineage (NCBI taxonomy): Eukaryota > Viridiplantae > Streptophyta > Magnoliopsida > Solanales > Solanaceae > Solanum > Solanum rostratum. The sequence goes on from CM057048.1 coordinate 57,674,105, forward strand.
CCTCTATTCTAGAACAAATTATTATTCTCTAAACTAAAGATGGAACTCTCAGAATAACTTATCTGTGTATGTATATGACACTCTTGCCAGCCACTGAGCTATTTATACTCTGTACAAAAAGTATAGAGTATCTTCCTATTCAATCTGCAACATTAGTTGACCTTGCTGACCAAGTCGGCGACTAGCATAGAATGCCTTTAGCTCATAGAATGCTTCTCTTGACTAGAGTAGAAGTGAAATTTCTAGTTGGCGATTTACCATTTGGAGCTTGTGTTCTTCCTTTAACAGTGACTCCGGACCAAAATAATGGCCTGTTATGAAAGATAAATTGAATTCGCCAACTAAGTTAGCAACTCACCAATTAAATTTTGTACCTCGCCTCTTTTCCACTTGACTAGCTTCTTGCTTGATGGTCATTTGACGAGGTCTGGTGTACTTTGGCAATTTTCCAAGTACTTTTTTGTGATATTCAGTTTTCAATACTTTCTTGTTAGCTCATTTTTTACCTCTTTTGCATATTTGTGTTCCGAGTGCTCCTAAATCATCACCTTGCTACAAAAACAACAATTTATGTCAGTTTATAACATAAAATGGGGCATCAAGAAAACTTATTATGCATAATTCACACCCTAAATTAGTGCATATTTACCACTCATCGGTGAGTAATACACGTAGGATGTCCAATGTACTTTTACAACATAGATACATGAAACACACAGATGGACCGCTCTTAGCTCTAAAGGCAAATCAATCTCGTATGCCACCTTACCAATTTTCTGAATAATATTATACGGTCCAACATACCTAGGGCTGAGCTTCCCTTTCTTTCCAAGTTGCATGATACCCTTGATAGGCGATACATTCAAGAAAATCCAATCTTCTACATTAAACTCTAAGTGTTGTCATCTAAAATCTGCATAAGACTTCTGCCTACTCATGTTGTTTACAGACGGTCTCTAATAAGTTTCACTTTTTCCAACATTTTTGTCACGCCCCAAAAAGAGGGGATGCGAGATTGGCACCTGATACCGTTATTGTTGGGGTAAGCCACTAAACATGCTCGTTAACTAAACAAGGGACCAGAAGAAAATATGGCAGCATAACCTCTGAAAGCTAAGCCTGGATATTTTAGGTTGTGACCTGGTCAACAATAAATCTTGTACATCAAGATAGGTAAACTTAAATGATAGAGTACTAGTTAGCCGACAAGGCTAAAACAATAGAGGTATAAGCACACACTATATATATGCATGTCAATCCTATGAATGGAGACTGAAAGGCAAAAAGAGAACCAACCAAAAATAACATGTCCACAATAGCCTCTATGAGAATCACTAACACTGTCGGGACAAGGCCCCGACTATACCCAATTGTACAACAAAAAGTAAGCATCCTGTGAAAGCTCCAGGAAGAGGTGGAGCTTACTAACTCACAGCTGAACAGGGATCCTAGTGGAAGGGTAAATCAGATACCCTACCTAAACCTGCACGCACGAAATAAAATGCAGCCTCCCCAGGCAAAGGGACTCAATACGAATAAACATGTATTGGTATATAAGGCAGGAAGTAAAATCATAGATAACCGTAGTAAAAAGGTTAATAGAAATACCACTTATAACCACGATCAAGTAGCCTTAAAGGCCAATAAGCAACCTCCTAGTGATAAAATATGCATAGTATGCTCGAGTATTGCATGTCGTGAATACATATATATATAGATGCAAATGAATGACATACCTAATCAAATGCTAGCAATGGTGGTCCTTTCTGGTAGCTAACTGGCATCATATTTGCCAACCTGTGGCCATATGTACCTTATACATGTATATATAATCATTTGGGAGAACAGACCCCATATCTCCGATTATAGCTCGGAGTCTATACATAACATGCAATGTATGATATGAATATTAAATGTACATAGTAGGCCATAGCAAGAACTTATACAATCTTGGCTCATTGGTACACTTATTCACATAGCATCATAATCATTTCATTTAGCCAATCTTGGCTCACTGGCACACTTATTCTCGTAACATCATAATCGTTCTCATAGCATATACACATGACTCGTGGGATGTTATATTTCTTTTTAACAAGTTTGGAAACTTAACCTAACATTTAGAGTGAAGCCTTAACTCTGAAAATGTTCATAAAGGTTCTTTACATAATTCTTATACTTAGTTCCATGTCAATTAATAAAGGAATGTATTTAAACAGAATTAAGTGCCTTAGTAGTTTAAATTGGAGCATTACGCTAGAGATTATTAGAAATCAACGCGTTACTTGTTAAGTGCTTCAATTATATTTTTCATATGAAAGAAGGACTGATTATGAATACTACATTCCCCTCACATTCTATATTTATTTTAATGGCACTACACCAAGAAGAGAAACACCTCAAAAATATGAATAGGTAACAAATAAAACCGACAAAATGATATATAGATATTGAATGTCCAGTTTAAGCGAACGAATGGAATTTCAACCTAATACTATCATGAAAATAACTCGGTTGCAATCTCAATAACTTTCATAGAAGATATCGCATTTGATATTTTGGGAAACTTCCCGGATTTCGTGCTAAAAGGAGGGATGGAGCTTAGCCTTAACATACCTCTCCAACGATCGCCCAATTTCTCAAAGTTCCATTGTAAAAGTTGTTCCTTACGTCCTAAGCTTCACAACCACTATACATACACAACTCATAACCACCTATAAACAGTCCATAAATTAACATTAATCAACAAATTTGGCATATAGCATTTACGTGAGTAGACGTTCATAAAACTTCACAAAAATGATCGTAAAAGAGCCCCAAGATTATTACCTGAACACACCAGCTGTAAACCTAGAATAATCCGAAAGAACACCATTTTTTAAGCCCAAAAACAGCTCCAAACATAGCTAATAGGAGGGGAAAACAATTGCAAAGCGTAAGGCACACATTTCTAGGCACACAAACAAATTTTAACGGTAAAAATGCAAAACACTTACTCAAATTCCTTTGGTACCTTGAGGGAAATTTTCCTCAGTTTATAAACTAAAGGTCGGCTTCCCTTGAGGACGAAATGGCAGGGATTTGAATTTTAAAAAGCTCAAACTAGCGGACATTAAGGTGGGTCGACCCGACCCGACCCATGACCCAATTTCCTACTCGGGCAATCACAGTAAAAGTGTCATAACTTTTTATTCTAAGGTCGGCTTGGTGTGCGGTTTGGTGCGTTGCAAACTAGACTAATAGATCTTCCATTTGATAGGTTATGAACCTTCTAACTCTTTATAATTTCAGAGATATGACTTGATACATTTGACCCAAATTTAAGAAAGATTTAAAGAAACTTACCGTAACTTTGGCCAACCATTATCTTGCAACTTTCTTGATTCCAAAACTTAATGTATGACCTTTGTGCTATTAAAATAGCTTTTAAAAATCCATTATTAGCAAATTATACACTTTTAGTCTCATCTGAAATGTGAAACCTAATTTAAACCTTCCAAAAAAAGGCGAGGTGCCACTTGGGCCATTTCTTTTACCCCAAATGTGTATTTACGAGATTCCTTTGACTTGAAACATTAAGTCCTTAACATTACCTCTTATTGTCAGCTTTATTAACCTTAGGTTCTAACAAAAATCACATGTTCCTTATATAACACCATGCTATTTATATAATGGAAGACGAGAAACACTGGGTCTCACAATCTCCCCCCCTAAGAACATTTGACTGCGAATGTGTCAACACAGCCCCTTGATTGAAGTACCATCTACTAAAATGTTATTTTTTTGGATACATCCATTACCCTTGTAAACCATAAATCAACTTCCAAAAACTCTAATTACTAGGCTTTGTATAATTGTCCCGCGACAAAACATACAAGTTACACTTCCAAATCCTTTAAAACTTAAGTTACTACAAAAATATAATTGTCGGTTTTGGAACGCGACTCACCTTAAGTTATAAATAGCTGGGGGGTGATTCCTCATCATTTCTTCTTTGGCTTCCCAAGTTATTTCCTCAATAATTCTTTTCGCCACAACACTTTCATGAAGGCCACTTTTCATTTCAAAGCTTTCTTATTTGTCGATCTTAAACAGCCACCGGTACCTCATCATGAGTTATGTCTTCAGCAATAGGGGTATCCTTAATGTGAGTAAAATACAAAGTATCTCTAATGTACTTCTACAACATAGATACATGAGACATTGGATGGACTGCTCCCAGTTCTGAAGGAAGTTAAGCTCGTATGTTACCTTGCTAATTTTTTGAATAATCCTATATACCCAACATACCTAGGACTGAGTTTCCCTCTCTTTTCAAATCACACGATACCTTTCATAGGTGATACTTTCAAGAAAACTCAATCTTCTACATCAAACTCTAAGTCTCCTCGTCAAACATCAGTATAAGACTTCTGTCGATTGTGGGCCGTTTGTAGTAAGTCTCTAACAAGTTTCACTTTTCTCCATTGCTTGTTGAACAAGATTGGGGTCTAGCAACATTTTCTTCCCCAACTGCAAACTAATCAATTGGTGACCTACATCTTTGCCCGTATAGTGCTCTCGAATGAACCATTTGAATACTAGCTTGGAAGCTATTATTATAAGAAAATTCAATAAGACATAGATGATAATCTCAGCTTCCTTTAAAGTCAAGCATATAGGCACGTAACATATCCTCAACGGTTTGGACAGTACACCACTAAATCTTTAGGGAAAAAACAACTGCGACAAACTCTAGATCATGGTAGGACAGTTTTGTTTATGTTTTAGTAATTTTCTGGAAGCATATGCAATAACCCTACCATGCTACATAAGAAAACAACCTAGGCCAATTCTCCAGGCATCACAATATACAATGTAGCCTTTGGTTCCATCCGGAAGAGCCAAAATAGGTCCGGTGATAAGCCTTTACATCAGCTCTTGAAAACTCTGTTCGCATGCTTCAGTCCATCGAAACTTAGCTGTTTTATGTGTCAATCTCATATATAGAGGAGAATCCCTTGAAAAAATTCCTATAATATCCTGCTAAGCTAAAAAACTATGTACCTCGGTCAGATTCAAGGGTCTCGACCAGGCCATTACTGCTTCAATTTTCTTGCCATAGACATTGATACTATTGCCAGTAATAACATGGCCACAAAAAGCTATTAGAAGTTAACCTAAATTCAAATTTAGAGGATTTAGCATATAACTTATTGTCCTGGAGAGTTTGTATTATAGCTTGCAAGTGGTCTGCATGCTCATCTTCTGACTCTTCCTAAATACTAACCTTTGGAATATCGACATCCCTAACTCGTAGCTGGTAGTACCTGGGTCACAAGTCGATCTTTGAAAAGCTATCAATCCACAAAAAGGATATTTATTCTTGCTAGTGACTTTATGTAGCTGTCTGTAACCGATTCACATCCTTAAGGAGCCATCTTTCTTTCGAGAAAAGAGCACAGGCGCACCCCATGGGGATGTGTTATGCCTAATAAAGTCTTTATCAAACAGGCCCTTCCGTTTTTCCTTCAAGTCTCATAGCTCTATAGGAGCCATTCCTTAGGGAGGAATGAATATAGGTTGCATATCACGAAGAACATCTATAAAATAATTGGGAGCCCTTTCGGGAGATCCCTGGAAGCTTATCAGGGAAAATTATCGGGAATTCATTCACTGTCTGGACTGACTAAAGGGCCAATTGCTAATACAATATCTTGTGTTCCCATATTGGTAACATGCACTTGAACCCTTTCTACACAGCCTAGTATGAAGCTTACTGCATTGTGCACATGGGGGAGTAGGTTGTCGCATTTGTGCAGAACGCTTCTATCGATGGCTATCAAGTTGGCCTAAACTCTGCCCTGACCCTGTCTGAATATAACGATCAAATTGATGGCCCTGCATCTATGGTGGGAAACTACCTACTGACGGAGGTGTACATCAGTGAAATGGGGGCCTAAATCACCCTGTGTCTCCCTATAAGACCTCATAGTACGAGCTCTCTCATTCTTATCCCTATCTCTTATACCCAAAATTTGACAAGAAAGGTCCTCTGTAGTCTAAGCAAAAGCCTTAATACGAGAAATATCTACAGTATCTTCTAAAGAGGCTTTCCTGTAGTCTCTAATCAAATGATCCCCCAAACCATCCACATAACGATGAACTCTAGCACTCATGGTACGTATAATACCTGGTGCATTCCTATCCAAAGAATTAAACCTAAGGCTATACTCCCTTATTCTCATATATCCCTGCCTCAAATCGATAAACTAGTCAAGATGGGTCTCTTGCACTTCCTGTGGTAAGTAATGGGCTAAAAATGCCTTAAAAAAGTCCTCCCACTTTGTTGGCGGAGCATCAGGCCCTCTTGATCTCTCTCATGCCTCGTACCACAAGATGGCGATATCACGTAGTTAAAAAGAAGCAAACTCCACTGCCTCGGTGACAAAGACATGCATCACCCTCAATACTCTATGCGTATGGTCTATAAAGTCTTATGGATCCTTAGTGGGATTGGACCCTGTGAATTCTGGAGGGGAAAAGTGAAGAAACTCTCGTACCTTTGAGCTTTTTGTTTGGTCCCTTTGGGTGTCTACTCTCGCCTCTAGTTGTCTCCCATATATAGAAACCATCCTAGTTAGTAGCTGAATAGCCTCATTCATCCCCTGCTCCCCAGTCTCTAATGGGGCTTGGGGTACTAAATTTCCTTGGGCCCCAACAGGTGTTGGTGAATATGGTACTGTGGGCATTAAAGACTCCTTATGTGCCTCAAACGGGGAATATATCCGCCTCACTAGGCAAGACACGATTGGTACCTTCTCTCGGATCCATAATTATCTCATATTGTGCCATGTCCTAAGCGTAGGAAGCCCATTAAATAAGAACAACATAACACGATATAGATTTGATAAGTTCCTATAGCTTTGCTCTATAACACGATCTATTAACTGAAAGAAATGTAACCATCCCTAAATGCCCTGTAGCCTCTGAATTATAAGTGTGGTGCACAACACACCCATAAGCAAGACTCTACTAGACACGGCATCATAGACTCCCTGGGATGCGACCTGGCTCTAATACCATGTTTGTCACACCCCAAAAACAGTTGAGGCGCGGCTGGCACCCGACACAATTATTGGTCGGGTAAGCCACTAAACATGCTAGTTAGCTAAACTGGTGACCAAAAGAAAATTGGGCAGCATAACATGTAAAAGACTAAGCCTATACATTTTAGGCCGTGACCTGGTCAACAGTAAATCATGTAGATTAAGATAGGTAAATCAAAATGATAGAGTACTAGTTAGCCGACAAGGCTACAATAATAGAGGTATAGGCACACACGATATATACATGTCAATCCTATGACAGGAGAATGAAAGGCAAAATGAGAGAACCCACCCACAATAACAGGTCCACAATAGCCTCTAAGAGTATTACTAACACTTTCGAGATAGGGCCCAGACGATACCTAACTGTACAACAAAGGTAAGCATCATGTAAAAGCTCTTGGAAGAGGTAGAGCTTACCAACTCACAGCTGAATGGGGCTCCTAGTGGAAGGGTAAATCTGAACCCCTACCTGAACCTACATGCATGAAATAAAATGCAGCGTACCAAGGCAAAGGGACGTCAGTATGAATAAACATATACTGGTATGTAAGGTAGGAAGTAAAATCATAGATAACCGTAGTAAAAAGTTTAATAGAAATACCACTTGTAACCAAACTCAAGTAGTCTTAATGGCCAATAGGCAACCTCCTAGTGATCAAATATGCATGGTATTATCGAGTATCGCATGTCCTGAATACATATATATAGTTGAGAATGCATGACATACCCAACCAAATGCTAGCAATGGTGGTCCTTTCCGATAGAGAACCGGTATCATATTTGCCAACTTGTCGCCGTCTATACTATATACATATATATATATATATATATATATATATATATATATATATATATATATATATATATATATATATATATATAATCATTTGGGCAAGTAGGCCTCATAGCTCCGATTATAGCTCGGGGTCCATGCATAACGTGCAATGTATAATATGAATATTAAATGCACATAGTCGGCCATAACAAAAACTTATCCAATCTTGGCTCATTGGTACACTTATTCTCATATCATCATAATCATTTTCATTAGCCAATCTTGGCTCATTGGTACACTTATTCTCGTAACATCATAATCGTTATCATAGCATATATACATGACTCGTGGGATGTTACATGTCTTTTTAACAAGTTTGGGAACTTAACTCTGCATTTAGAGTGAAGCCTTAACTCTGAAAATGTTCATAAAGGTGCTTTACACAATGCTTATACTTTCCCATGTCAATAACAGAAAACTTACTGAAAACCTTACCTGGGATCCACGAGCCCCATTCACGACCTATAGTTTTATCCATGGATCGTAAAGTTGGCTCGTAGACTGGAGTGCACAATGTTTTTGCTTACTAAAATTCTCTACGAGATGGTGTACGGGTTGTAAAGTGTTTTACAACCCGTAGAACAAGTCATGGAGACTATTTCTAATGCTCTTCTCAGCCAAAAATGGCTAACTTAGCTATGTACCAGCATATTCATCATTGAACACACTTTTACCCTATATGCAACCAGCTCAAATGTCCAAGATAACAACCAAAATACAAGAATAAACTATGAGTCCAAAACTGAAAATAAAGCTACTACTACACTAATTACATAAAAAACCTTGGGTTTCCTCCGAAGTAGCGCCTGATTTATCGTCGCGGTACGACTTTGACAAATTGGTTACTTAGATTTCACTAATCTCCCAGACTATTCTTCAAATCGTCTAGCCTCTTCATGTACTTACAGATATTAAAGACAACCTCTTCACCGTTCAATCTGAACTTGAGTTGACCAGCCTCCATATCTACTAGTGCTTGCCCCGTGGCCCAGAATGATCTTCCCAAGATAATTCAGATGTGAAAGTCGACTTCACAATCTAGGATAACAAAGTCTGTAGAGAATATGAACTTTTCAACTTTGACCAGCACATCATATAGTATCCCCATGGGCTTCTTTACCATGCGATCTGCCATCAACAACAACATGTTCGTCGGAGTAGGGGCTCCCAATCCTAGTTTCTTAAAGGCCGCAAGGGGCATCAAATTAATGTTGTGACCTAGATCACATAGTTCCCTTGCGAACTCCACATCTCCAATGGTGCAGGGTATGGTGAAAGCACCAAGATCTTCTCTCTTCTGAACTGAGGACCTCGTAGCAATAATACTACAATGGTGAAGCTCTTGGGAGAGCTCCTGACTCATAGTGCAGTTCTTAATAACCAAATCCTTCACATACTTCGCATACCCTAGCATCTTCTCTAACGTTTTAATGAGAGGGATGTATTGGAGAGTTGTTTTAGCATGGAGAGAAAGTTTTTATACTTGCCGCCCTCCTCGCTCTTTTTAATTCTTTGAAAGAAGGGAGGAGGAGGCCTGGGAATGGGTTTCAACTTTTGTGGCACTCAACCACTTCACTCACCCCATTCTTGAAACGATCATCTCCTACATCTGCATCTTGTCCATAATTGTCTCCTCTCGAACATCATCCACGTCAATTGGCATGGAAGGATCAATAATGCTCTTGCCACCTCGAGTATAAACCGCCATACATTGCCCTTAATTCTTAGGGTTCTAAACTGTGTTGCTAAGCAGTGTACCCCTCGGACACTTATTGATTTGAGTCGACAGTTGACCAAACTTTTGCTCAAGCTATATGATAGCCATAGAATGAGACTCAATTTTCTAGTTGATGCTGGAAATCGTAGATTTCATTCCCATTAAAGTCTCTTCGTGTGTCTCATCTTTCTTCAATAGGAGATTAAACATCTCCTCAATCCTTGAACTACTTGTACCAGTGCCGTAGTTATATGGTGGCACATAGGGACCATTTCTCAAATCATCGATGTGACCACAATCTGCATCTCTCTCTGGGCCCCTATTTCGATCGTAATGTCCTTTGTGGTTTCCCTAAAACCTCCATCTCGATTGAAGTTCCCACCTTGGTTTCCTTGACCTTAGCGTCAATAGTTCCGATTAAACCATTGGACATTGTTCCAGAAACCCTTGTCTGATCAGCAAAAGAACATGTGTTCTCCTTATAATAAGGCTCATCATACATTGGTGCACGTAGAGGTTGATGAACCACTATATTGACGCACTCCTGGTTTTGCTTTATCATCATCATTACCACTCATGGCACATAAACCTTTGGTAGATGGTCTGTCTCTCTGCCCCATGCACGATTAGTCTTGACCACTCTCTCAATCCGTTCTGCTATCCTTGTGAATGGCTGATCTAAGAACATACCCCCCATGATAATGGGACCACAAGCCTAACTGTTCTCGTGAAGGGCGCGGTGGAAGATCTCCACCTTGGCATCATCAACTATTTTGTGGTCTTGGACACTCCTCAAACATTTGGTAAACTGCTCCCAAGTAGTATTAATCGAATCACCAGGAAGTTGCTCAAAGTTATTGATCTGGTACTCCAACTTGAGCTTCTTAGATCTAGGGAAGTATCTCTCTAAAAAGGCACTCCGCAATTCATCCCAACTATTGATCAAACTCTGCGGGAGCTCATATAGCCACACCGGTGCATTGCCTGTAAGAGATAATGGGAAGACACAAAGTTCTAAAGCATCCATAGACAGATTATGTGTTCCTATCACACTCTTGCAAATGAAAACAACATTGTGTAGATGGCTATGTGGATCCTCCGATGGTAAGACCACAAATAGTCCACAGTTCTACGGCATATAAAGTAGCCCACACGAGACTACGAACTTTGTGTCAGCAAATAAAGGTGGCAACACAATAGCTCCAGTCACCTCCATAGCCATATGATTAAGCCTATATTGATTCCACTGATATGAGCCGTCAGTAAAGTCCTGAGGTCGTGGAGCAATGTCCTCAAGAGGAGGTGGGTTCCCATGATTAGCATTCTCATTCTCGTTCCTGTACAGAGCTGCATTGGTCGTGTTGTTGGCATTATCTTGAGCCATTCTCCACAATATCTATTACATCTCTAGTTCAAATGGAGTCAAGGGATTGCCTCGACTTCGTAGTGTTGGGCATACACTACACTTACACCTTGAAAAAGGACAAAAACAACAAAAATAAAAAATTAATGAAATAAGATTAACACCAAAATATATTTATTATTAATTAACTATGTATTCCTTGGAAACAGTGCCAGAATCTTGATGTCGCCCAAGTTACACCTCCCTTTAAAGGATAAAGCGATCATTATCAAGAAATAGAACCTAACCAAGGTTAGGGTCGAACCCAAGTTAATACATAGACCCAAGAGAATTCAATGACAAAAATTTGAGTAGTTAACCGACTAACTTCCCCAAGGGGTGTTTTGCAATAATAAATTAAAAAAAACCTAACTAATACAAGAGTGAAATCAATATGGAGAGAAACTAGGGTATTGTGTTCCCCAACATTCTATATCTCAGTATTGGATAACCTAATTCTCTTCTAGTATGTAGCATGTAGGATGGTAAGTTAAGTTCACCAAGCCCTTTGATCAAAGGTGAGAGGCAAATTTCACTATGCAACTTGGCCCATCTCCATAGTGTGCATTACTAACCCTTACCTATTAGTCTCAGTAGAACCTACCCTAGGCCCAGTTACGTTGATTAGACGAGAACACATCAATCGAATCCTATTAATTAATTTCTTTTCCTATTCGTTACTACCTAGGTCTAGTTAGTCAGTAGAGGGGTTCTACTATTGGCCACCACTAGAAAACATGCAAAGCTAAGAGGGTTAATTAATACATGCATGCACACTTTCCAAGAATTACGAATTATCCAGTTTTACTTCATTAGTTCTTCATGATTCTCACAACCCCAGTTGTGGATTGAGCTACTCATGATTTGTGTAGATGCAAAACTTGTGAATTGGAATAACATGATAGAGCACTTACACAATTGTATTAAGAACAAGCAAGTCCAACTTCAAAGAGAATCACAAGATTAAAGATGAAATCAAAGTACAAGTATTCTCAAAAAACACTCCAATTTTATCTCATGTTTTTCTCTCTCTAATTACCAAGTTTTCTGAGTATTAGACGAAAACTACTGAAATATAACCTAAAAACCTATTTACAATATTTAAAATACAAGTTCTAAACACATTAGGATAACTAGGTTGGCACGCCTCACGAAAGGGTTTACGGGCTGTATTGCATTTCATAGCCCGAAATTGGGGTCTCGTACAGAGCTATTGAAAACTGGGCTTCAAGTCTACGACACCCCCTCTATGACCCATAAAGTGGTTTACGAATGTCCCAATCTCTGATCCTTAGGGTACAAACCAAGGTCTACAACTCGTAAATCAATCTACGCCCCATCTGCATGTTGGTAGAACTAACTTCACAAAATCAGGCCCTCACTAGAATCTTCCACAAAACCTACATCATGACCCGTAGAGTGTTCTATGGCCCATAAAATGTCTCGTACTGCACAAAAATCAGCTACTTCTGTATTTCTTCCCAAAATCAAGGCGAACCCTGGAAGCCTGCAAATATAACACAAAAACACATAAAACCAACTAACATGGCATTGAAAACAAACAAAATTCAAAGTTCTAAGCATCAAAAAAGTGTTGTATTTTGACAGTACATCCCTCGCGCTAACGCTCTTTTACTTCAATAACAAATGAAGACTAAGTTGTATTCTAAACAATTACACCTCCATCCTTTGTATCTAGTAGTCGCACCTTAAACTAGCTAGCTGACATAGATCTTTTGTCATTTTAACCTTATTCGCTTTAACATAGCTTAATTTCCCATGGACTTTTTGCCAAGTGCATCAGCAGCCATATTAGCTTTGTCGGGATGATAGAAGATGTCAACATCATAGTCTTTTAGTAATTCTAGCCATCTCCTTTGTCAGAGATTCAATTCCTTTTGCTTAAATAAATATTGGAGGTTATGGTGCAACCCCGTGTAGACAATGCTGCCAAATTATTTAGGAAAAAAATGACAAAAGATCAAGATCATGAATGGGACAGTTTTGTTCATATTTCAACAACAATCTGGAAACGTATGCAATAACCTTACCATACTTTATAAGAACACAACCTAGGCTAATTCTCAAGGTATTATAATATACAATGTAACCTTTGGTGCCATTCGGAAGAGCTAAGATAGATATGGTGGTAAGCTTTTATTTAGCTCCTAAAAGTTTGTGGACTTGCTTCAGTCCACTAAAACTTAGATGCTTTATGTGTAAATTTCATTAATTGTGCAGAGATAGAGGAGAAACCCTGAACAAACCTTCTATAATATCCTGCAAAGCCTAAAACGCCACTGACCTTTGTCGAATTCAAGGGACTCATCCAAGCCATCACTACTTCAATCTTCTGGCCATCAACCTTGATACCATCGCTAGTAATAACATGACCAACAAAAGCTATAGAACTTAACTAAAATCTATATTTAGAGAATTTCGCATATAACCTATTGTCCTGGAGAGTTTGTATTATAGCTCACAAGTGGTCTGCATGCTCAGCTTCTGACCGTGAATGTATAAAGGTGTTGTCAATAAACACAATCATAAATTTATCCAAGCATGGTTTAAATACTTGATTCATTAGATCCATAAAACAAGTTACGACATTTGTAAGCCGAATGACATGACAAGAAACTCAAAATGGTCATACCTCATCATAGATGGTATCTTTGGAATATCAAAATCCCTAACTCGCAGTTTGTGGTAACCGTAGCGCAAGTCAATCTTTAAAAAGATTATGTCACCTACAACTACTCAAATAAGTCATCAATCCATGGAAGAGGATACTTATTCTTGATAGTGACTTTATTTAGTTGTCTGTAATCGATACACATCAATAAGGAGCCATCTTTCTTTCAAAGAAGGAGAACTAGAGCACTCCATAGAGACGTACTTGGCTTCATAAGGCATTCATCAAGTAAGTCCTTTAGTTGTTCCTTCAATTTTGTTAGCTCTGCAGGAGCCTTTCTGTAGGGAAAATAGATATATGGTGCATATCAGGAATCAAATCTATAGTAAAATTGATTTTCCTTTTGGGGGAATTCCTAAAAGCTCATCAAGGAATACCTTCAGGAATTCACTCACAATGGCGACTGTCTAAAGGGTCACTGGCTCTTTCTCAATATCTCTAGCATGAACTAGGTGGTATATACTAGGGGTGACAAAATTAAGCCCAACCCATCCAACCCATTGATGTTTGGGAAGGTTAATAACCCGCCCAATTATTTGCTCAACCCATCTCAACCCAACCCATTTCAGCCCATTTAAAATTGGGTTGATATGCAACACGAATTAACTCGAGAGAGATCTTTTTAAAATATTTTCAAAATATTTTTTTTTCAATTTGATATGTATTATCTAGCCATAATAAAGAAAAATATAATTTAATTAAGTACTAAAATATTGAAAAAGAACAAATAAAATCAGTAAACTTAGTAAAAATTAGGCCAAGTTGGGTCTTGACCTACTTTATAGCCCATTACTTAACCCGTTTTGACCCAACCCATTTTGACCAAAGCAAATTTGGGTTAGGTTGTGTCTTGACCCATTGATGTCTTGAACGATTATAACCCGCTCCTATTTGACCCAACCCGCACTATTTCCACCCCTAGTATATACAACCGGACAAGCTCACCTAGAAAAGGAAAGTGAAACAGCTTTGCACGACAATCAATATTATCACAAAAAGCTTCCAACCATCTATACCCATAGCGACATCAAAATTTAGGATAATCAATTCTTCTAAATTAGCAGAGGTTGTATGTTCATTAATAAAAATTACATAACTGCGATAGACGTGCCTAGCCATAATTGAGTTGCCAACAAGCATAGAAGCCTCAATTGACCAAGGAAATAATTCAGGTCTCATGTCAAGCTTACTAGCAATAAATGGAGTAATATACAAAAATATAGAACCAAGATCTATTAGCACATAAAAAGCATGAAAATGTATCATCAATATACTTGTGAAAACATGCAAAGATGCCTCTAAATCCTCTCAGCTTGTGAGTGTATTAAAATGATTCTAGCCACTAGTAGAACCTAAAATGTCTCCTCCACCCATCTCCCCACCATGACCTTTACTATACTGTGGACCTGGTCGGGGAGCATGTACTGCGGACGAAGCAATTTTTATGGATCCTAAAGGTTTAGCTCTTGTACCTTTGTGTAATCTCGAGCACTGGCTAATAAAATGTCATGTTTGCCCACAATAGTAACATGCACCTGAACCTTTACTACACTGCTTTATGTAAAGCTTACCGCATTGTGTACATGGAGTAGGCTATTACATTTGTGCAGAACACTCTTGTTAATAGCTCTTAGGCCAACTTGAACTCTGCCCTAATCCTGGCTGAATATAATGATTTAATATATGGCCTTGCATCTGTAGTGGGAAACTACCCACTAAACGAGATGGAAATTGATGAAGTGGGGGCCTAAAATCACCCCATAACTCCCTATTAAGACCCTATGGTACAAGTCCTCTTACTCTACTCCTTGTCCCTACGAGTATCACAAATTTGACGAGAAAGGTCCTTTGTAGTTTGAGAAAAGCCTATATGTGGGAACTATCTACATCATCCTGCAATGATGCTACCAGCAGTCTCTGATAAGATGAACCCCTAGACCATCCACATTATAATAAACTCTAGCAGTCATGGTATATACAATATTTAGTGCACCTAGCCAAAGAATTGAACCTAAGGCTATACTCCTTTACGCTCATATCATCCTGCCGCAGACTAATAAACTAGACAAGATGGACCTCCTGAACTTCTCGTGGAAAGTTATAGGCTAGAAATCCCTCAGAAAAGTCCTCTCACTCTACTAGCGGAGAATTAGGCCCCCTCAATCTCTCCCATGTTGCATACTACAAGATGGCTACATTAAATAATTGAAAGAAGCCAACTCCATAGCCTCGGTGACGGAGGCATGAATTACCCTCAATACTCTATGTGTAAGGTCTATAAAGTCTTGGGGATCCTTGATGGAACTAGATCCCATAAATATTAGAGGGGCCAAGTGAAAAAACTCTCATACCTTTGACCTTTCTGTTTGATATCTTCTAACATTCACTCCCACCTCTAGTTGTCTATAATGACACTCAAGTTAGGAGCCTAGAAAGTGTAGAATAATTGGGTTGGAAATTCTCATAGGTCAATTTAAAAAGCCAAGTTCACGGCCTGTGGTATGAACCACGAGCCATAGACCATCTCGTGGATAAAAGCCTTCGAAAGTTGAGATTTACCTAAGTGTAAAGTAGTCCACGAAGGGTATGTACAACCTATGGAGAAAAACATGACTTATGGATAGAGTCATGGGTGTGAGTTCCAACATGAAGGGAATTTAGAGTTTTTGTAAGGTAACCCATGACCAACAAGATGGCTTGTAGTCCCATACACAGCCTATGCTTAGCCTTCATAGATAAGGTCAAGAAAAATGGAAATTTGGTATATATAAAAGGACTCCACAAGGCCATTGAAGACTCATGAATTGATGTGTAACCTGTGGATAGAGGTTTCATGGTTGGTGGTTGGTAACCAATTTCTGAAGATTGTAAAAGGAGAACACAAAATAAGAACCATGACCTGTTGTTTCATCCATGGCCCGTAATCAAGGTCTCGTGGATAGAATTTGGTAGCTTTAATGAAGGGAAATTTTGTCCTTTTCGTCAATCCTAAACCTAAACCACATCATTTTTATGACTATTTAGGCCCGTATTCAGACCTTAAAGCCCTAGATCCCTATTCTTTTCCATCATTCAACTTTCTTCCAAATCCTAAGGCATTCATCCTCTCCAAGAAAAAGGCAAGAAGGCTATGGTTTTCAAGGGTCTCTTCAATGACAACAAACTACTTCTTCATAGGCTAACATAAGGTATGTAAGTTGATTTGTGGGTCTCCTTTCACCCATGAAGTCATACATGCAAAGTTTTTACTTTGTCCTTACGTTCCTTAAATACTACCATGTGTGCTAATGATGATTTCATGATATTTTATGTTATAAGATGCCTTTAATATTACAATGAGATGTTATGTCAAATATTTTCATCAGATTTGAGTTAAGAGTGACGGCCCCAATAATTAATGCTTTGAATGTTGATGTGTGAGTTGTTTCGCATGTTTTAAATAAGTATATTTTTCCATGATCATGCATGAACCTCATGATTTACAAATATTCCAACTTATGATTAATCCCACTAGGTTTAAAATTTATCCTTGCATGTCATATGATGATAAGTAGGGCATAAAAAAGAGCTTTTAAGTTGATGATATGTCAAAGATAAAAGCATGTTGACAACCACCTAAATGATATTTATGATGGTCCGTAAGATGAAAGGATAATTCTCACTTGGTGGTTCCTTCAGTTTTGAGCTACTCTTGAGATTGCTACTTATGATTCTAAGTGACATAGTTTGACTGGGTATATGTTTTAATGATTTTGTTGGATGACTTAGCACTGAAATCATTGATTTGGGGTTCGGTAAGGAAATTCTAAAAACATCCCTTTGCCCCATAACTATGTGCCACAATAGGAGTCGTTATAGGCGAGGATAGTGGATCCACATAGTCCATTTATGATATATGATGATGCACGCTATGTGATGAAGTTCCCTCCGACAAGTGGTCTCCCCTGTGTGAATATAGGGGGTTATATTGGATTTCATATAGTAGCTCACATGGTCTTGTATGTCGGTTATGGTCCATATCCAAAAAAGTATGATATTGATGTCTTCCTTTCAGCATAAATGTTTCATTTATGTACTACTCTCACTAAAATTGAATGTAATTCCTTGTGCATGCTTAAGCTCATGTTAATGTCGTCCTTAATATTTCATGAACTAAAGTTTGACCTTATAAATGATGGCATTACAGTTTCACACTTGCATTGCATCTCGCATACCTAGTACATTCTAAAAGTACTAAAACATATTTGGCCTACATGATTTCACCATGTAGGGACAGACTCTCCTCCCTCGGCTCGTGGCTAGTTCTTCTAATTCTGCAAGACTAGTTTTACTGTGGTGAGCCCTAAGTTTGGGACTCAACCTATCTTCCCTATTTCTATGTATTTTGGTCATGTTGTATTTTGTGATTTTTAAATCGGATGCTTTTATTTTCTATGTTAAAATTTGGAAGCTTTCTATTTAAAGGAAACTGATTGCTATCGATTCCTATTTATTCATGATTTAGACGGTATGTTTATGGACACTATGCATGTTTTAATATGTTGCTTTAAATTCAAATGATATCCCTTAGACCCTATCCCATTTACTTTCACAAATGTATGAGTTTATGCCTATGAATATTTGATATGCTAAGGTGGCCTGGGTGAGGTGCCTAAAGGTGTCTAATTTACTATGTTAGGACTAGGCCTTAGGTTTGGGTTGTTACAAACTTGGTATCAGAGCATGAGGTTTTAAAATGTTCCTCGGATGTCCAACATACCATGTCAAGTAGAGTCTCATTCAACGTTTTAAAGCATGCCACAATCATGAATGAGAGGCTCTGAGGCGTTTAGGAAAGTCTCCCCTTCTTTCTTATTCATATCGTGCCTTTTGAGTTCTCTAAGGTTCTCTTACAACTAACAATGACCTCTTTGCTATTTTTAGATCGTGCTGCCAAGAAAAGCTCCACAACCAAAGAACAAACCAGAGCAACAAGCCCCTCTATTGCAATAAGATGATAGGGTGTCCCATGCAGAATTTAGAGCTGCATTCACCATACTAGCCCATGTTTTAGCTAATCAAGCCAATTGGGAGATTGTTATTCCTCCCCAAGTGCCTACTCTAGAAACATAAGTTAAAGATTTCATAAGGATAAGTCCCCTAAAGTTTCACGATTCCAAGGTGGAGGAGGATCCTATCGACTTTATAGTCATCTCAATGAGAGTTCCCCTATAGTAGAAAGACGAGTTAGTGGCCTACCAACTAAAATGGGTGGAAAAGATATGGTATGAGAAATGGGTGGAGGAAATGAGCTAAGGAGTAGGTCAAATTGAATGGGAAGAGTTCAAGGGTACTTTCTTGGACTGGTTCTTTCCATTAGAGTTAACAGAGAGCAAGAAGTCTAGAAGGACTGAGGTTTACGGTTGGGAGTCTTCTCACAAAAAGAGTGGTGACCAAAACAAGTTCCAAGGTGGCTAAAAGCAAGGTGGCCAAGGGTCTACCAATACTTCTTCTCCCCAATCCACTAAAGACAAGGGTACAGTTCAAAAGACACAAACTCCTAGTTTCCCCAAATGTGGGAGGCCCCACAAGAAAGAGTGCTTGGCTGGTTCAAACGCATGTATCAAGTGACAAACGCCCAAGCACCATGCAAAATAATGTAGGAGTGGAGGCGCAAGGCTCCAAGGCCAAGGTGTGAAAGTTCAAGGTGCCCCAAGGACCAACCATTTTTATGCTCTTCATGGCCCACAAGAAGTTGAAGAAGCCTCGAATGTTATAACCGGTATGTTGAAAGTTTATAATTTTGATGCATATGCATTATTATATCTGGGGGAAAATTTATAATTTGTAACTCCTTTCCTTACAAATAGATTCCATGCACGTCCCGAAATTCTTAATGATCCATATAAAGTGTGTATCCCCTAGGAGAGTCTATTGTTGCATGAAGATTTTATAGGAAATGTCCCATTTCCATCTTGCATAAAGTAGTCCCTTGTGACTTAGTAGAACTTTCCAAGGTTGATTTTGATGTTATACTCGGGATGGACTGATTGCATGCTTCTTATGCCTCCATTAATTGTAGGACTCGTAGAGTCAAGCTCCAATTTCCAAATGAGTCTCTTCTTGAGTGGGGGGGGGGGGGTAGAAATCCTTCATGTAGAGGTCAGTTTGTTTCCTTTCTAAAGTCCTAAAAAATGATCTAAAAGGGATGCATATCTAGTGAGGGATAGAGATGTCATTTCCAAGGTCCCTTCCCTTGAGTCGGTCCCTATAATTAATGAGTTTCTCGATGTGTTTCTAGATGATTTATTGGGTGTTCCTCCCAAGAGGAAGTAGACTTCGACATAGACTACCTACTCGACACTCAATCTATCTGAATTCCTCCTTGTAAAATAGCTCTCGTGGAGTTGAAATAATTAAAGGAATAATTGAAAGATTTGTTGGAAAAAGGTTTTATTAGACCTAGTAGGTCTCTATGGGGTGCTCCGATTTTTTTTGTAAGAAATAAGGATGAGTTACTCTGCATTTGAATAGATTACTGGCAACTCAACAAGGTCACTATTGAGAACAAATATCCACTCCCAAGAATAGATGACTTGTTTGACCAATTGCAAGGTGCGACACATTTCTCCAAGATTGATTTGAGGTCCAGGTATCACGAACTAAGGGTGAGAGATCCTAAGATGACTTTTCACACTAGGTATGGTTTCTTTGAATTTGTGGTAATGTCTTTTGGTCTCACTAATGCACCGACATGATAGGGTATTGAAGCCCTACGTTGGCATGTTCATAGTGGTGTTTATCAATGATATTCTAATATACTCCTAGAGTGAGAAAGAACATATGGAGCACTTGAGGGTGGTGTTACAAACTTTGAGGGAGCAAAGGCTTTTTGTAGAATTTGACAAGTCTGAATTTTGGTTATGTGAGGTTGCCTTTCTTGGGCATGTGGTGTCAAGTGATAGCATCAAGGTTGATCCTAACAAGACAAAAGTAGTAAGGAATTGGCCAAGGCTATTGACCCCTACAGACATTAGGAGTTTCTTGGGACTAGTCGGGTACTATAAGAGATTCATGGAAGGTTTCTCCACCATTTCATCCACATTAACCAAGTCGACTCAAAAGAAAGCAATGTTTGTATAGACGGATGAGTGTGGCAAGAGTTTCCAAACCTTGAAGAATTGGTTAACTTTCGCTATAATCTTGATCTTGTCAGAATGGAATGATGGCTTTGTTGTCTATTGTGATGCTTCAAGGATTAGGTTGGGGTGTGTGTTAATGCAACATCGTAAGCTGATTTCCTATGCCTCAAGGCAATTGAAGGTACATGAGAAGAACTACCCAAATCATGATCTTCAACATTCAGTCATAGTATTTGCTTTGAAAATTTTGTGTCGCTACTTGTATGGGATTTTTGTAGATGGCTTCACCAATCACAAGTCCTTCAACCCGTGTTCACCCAAAAAGATCTTAACTTGAGGCCACAGAGGTGGTTAAAGATTCTCAAAGACTATGATATGGGTGTGAAGTACTACCCGGGTAAAGCTAATGTGGTAGCTTATGCTCTTAGTAGAGTTTCCATGGGTAATGTGTCTCACATAGAAGATGATGGAAAAAAGGAGTTAGCCAAAGAAGTCTATAGGTTGGCTAGGTTGGGAGTAGGGTTGAATGAATCCGAGAGTGGTGGTGTGATGATGTTATATGGGTCTGAATCTTCTTTGATTAAGGATATTAAGTCCAAGAAAGACCTTGATTCACCTTGAGTTAAATGTTAGTGACTGGGTCTATTTGAAGGTGTCTCCCATGAAAGGTGTGATCCGATTTGACAAAAGGGGGAAATTAACCCCTAGGTATGTAGGGTCTTATAAGGTGGTGAAACAATTTGGCAAAGAGGCATATGACATAGATCTATCTATGGAAATAAATTTGATTCATCTGGTCTTTCACGTATCAATGTTGAGAAAGTTCATAGGCGACACAAACTCCATAGTTTCCTTGGAAGATGTGAACATTGAAGAGGACTTGAGTTATAAAGAAGTACTAGTTGAAATCGTAGATCGGCAAGTAAAGAAACGAAGGAACAAAAGGGTTGCATTCGTTAAAGTACTTTTCAGAAATCATCAAGTTGAGGGTGCCACATAGGAGCAGAAGCGGACATGATAAAGCATTAACCGTATCTATTCCACTCTAGTCAAGCCTAAGGTATTAAGTTCTTCTTGCCCAAAGCCTCCAATTTCTTGCATTAAGTTTTACATGATGAATACACTGAACATAGTGTCTATGGATTGTTTTGAGACATATGTTAAGTATAGATTCTGAAAATTTCATGAGAGGATGTTTAAATTGCATCTTTGCATGCATGCAGCGTTTTTAGTTGGTGTTTAACTGCTTAGAGCCTACCTTTAAATAAATTCGGGGATGGATGTTCCAAAGGGTGAGATATTGTAATGATCCTCAACTTAGGAGCGTAGAAAGTGCAGAAAAGTTGGGCTGGAAATGCTCAGGGGTCAGTTCATAAAGCCAAGTTCACGGCCCATGGTATGAACTACGAGCCATGGACTAGGCTCGTGGATGAGAGCCGTGGACTAGCCTCAAAATGTTGAGAATTTCCTAAGTGTAAAGTGGTCCATGAAGGGAACGTACGACCCGTGGAAAGAAACACGACCTGTCGATGGAGTCGTGGGTGTCAGTTCCAAACATGAGGGAAATTTTGAGTTTCTAAAAGGTAACCTATGAACAGCAGAATGTCCTATAGTCCCTTACATGTCCCGTGGTTAGCCTTTGTAGATAAGGTCCAGAAAATTAAAAATTATGCTAAGTATGAAAGGACTCCACGGGGCTACCCACGACATGTAGATTGATGTATGGCCTGTGGATAGGGGTTTTGTGGTTGGTGATTGGTACCTAGTTTCTGAAGATCGGAAAAGGAGAACAAGATGACGAGAACAACAACTCATGGTTCCATCCACGACCCATAATGGGGTCTTGTAGATTGAATTTGATAGTTTTAAATAAGGGAAAATTTGTCTTTTTCATTAATTCTAAACCTAAACTACATCATTTATGTGATGCTTTAGGCCCCTATTCAGACCTTAAAGCCCTAGAATCCATATTTTTTTCCATCATTCCACTTCTCACAAATCCTAAGGCATTGATTCTCTCCAAGAATAAGGCAAGGAGGCTAGGATTTTCAATGGTGTCTTCCATAACAGAAAATTCCTTATTCATAGGCTTACCTAAGGTGTGTTAGTTGATTTAAGGGTCTCCTTTCACCATAAATTCCTCCATTCAAAGCTTTTACCTTTTCTTTAAGTTCCTTAAGTACTACCATGCATGCTAATAATTATTTCATGATTTTTTATGTTATAATATGACTTTAATGTTACCATGAGATGTTAGATCAAGTATTTTCATGAGTTTTGACTTAAGAGTGATGACCCCAATGATTAACGCTTTGAATATTGATGTATGGGCTGTTTTGCATGTTTTGAATAAGCATATTTTTCCATGATCATGCATGAACCTCATGATTTACGATTGTTCCAACTTATGATTAAGTCCACTAACTTTAAGTCATTGAATGTCATATGATGATAAGTAGAGCATAGTAGAGAGGTTTTACGTTGATGATTAGTCAAAGATATAAGCATGTTTCCAATGACTTAATAGATGTTTTTGATGGTCCCCAAGATGAAAGGACAATTCTCACTTAGTGGTTCCTTAAGTTTCAAGCTACTTTTAAGATTTCTACTTATAATTCTAAGTGTCATAATTTCACTAAGTAAATGTTTTAAAGATTCCATAGGATGACTTAGCACCGAGTGAGGTTTTCATATGGGGTTCGCTAAGGGAACCCTAGAAGCAACCCTTTTCCCCATTAACTATGTGCCACCATTAGAGCCCGTGTAGGATTGGTGTAAGGACCTGGACTTTATACAACTTCAATGGAGCTTGAAAATTTTGTTCTGGAAAGTTTTGGACCAAGTTGACGCTTCATGGAAGCCTTCACAGTCTGTGTGGTGCTATATGGACCGTGTGGAACCTCCTTAAAGTGGCCATTGGCCTTGTGTGGGGTGTGAGGGCCTTAATGTGAAGTTTGGGACCAAACAATATAGAACCCACACGATCCATGTGAGGCTACATAGACTGTGTGGTGGACCGTATGGTAGCCTTTGGCTTGAGACTCCACAGTTTTGAGCCCAAGGAAAGTGGTACGGCCCCTCTCACGGACCGTTTGGTGTTTCATGGTCCATGAGGACCTTACATATTGGTTCCAAAGTGAAACCTTTCTAATTATTGGAACAAAGTCTCAGAATTTTGGTTCTGCAGAATTTTCTACTTAAGATGGTATGGAGGAGTACACGGTCTGTATAGCTTGGTATGAATCATGAGACCAACTATTTGGATGCTTTTGTCGAATTTTTCTAAGTATGGAATCTTAAATCTCAAGCTAAGTTCACTTTTAAGCCCTCAATTCTAGCTTATTATGGGCTTTAGGGTTATCATGGGCCTCCTTCATCAAGACAAGTTCAAAGGAATTCCATTGGCTAAGCTTTTCACAAGAACCGATAGAAGGGTCAACTTTAAATGGTGAAATCTCTTAGCACAAAATAAATTGGGTAGCCCACAAACTATCAAATTGAAGCCCTTTGGAATTAGCTTTCCAACACATCTGGTTCACCTCATTTTGAGTTTAGAGCAAGAAGTTATGTCTATTTTTGTAAATCCCATCGATGTAGAGTTTCTTGTTTATTGGCTAAGTATGGTCTCATGGAGGTGGTCCACGGTCCATGAAGCCTTGTACAGACTGTGATACCTTCTCCCAGGACCCCTGGCAAGAAATTTAATTACACTTCATTAATGGTTTTTTTGTAATTATGGCTTCTCCTAAGGGACTTTTATGACTTCCTATGCTATCCTAAGACCTCCAAATTACCTAAACTCTCTTTCTCTCATTCAAATTCATTCTCACACTTAGAAATTATCTTAAGTACTCCTCTCAAAGCCTTATGAAGAATTAGCTTGGGATACAAGGAAGGACTTCAATCTTCATCAAATTCTTCTTACTTCCTCTTTGTGACCTTAGGTATATGGGATTGACTCTTGGGCCCTTTCAACCAAAAAGACCCAAACTCTTTTACACTCAATTTCATGGAATTTTAGCTATTTTAAATATTGGTTTTAAATATTATTGTTTATTAAATTCAACTAATGTGTGGACTATGTATATTTATTGATTTCAAAGTGATTTAAGCCCTAATATGAAGAATTGCATTGAAGTTATGAAGTTATGAATGTGCATGTCCCTTTTAAAGCTTGATTTGTGCATGGGTAATCTATATTATGATTTAAATGTGAATTTTACTTATGCCTTTACTTGAATTTCATTATGTATTTTTTTTATTTAAGCTTGAATCTCTATTACCAATGCTATTCGCATCTCATTCATACCATATACATTCATGAGTATTGGGTTTTATGAATATTATGAAGTGGGTTAAGCCGAATTATGTTTATGTGTATGATTTCGATAGGATATTGATTATGATAAGAATGTGATCACATAAATGTCTGATGTTATTGGCTCTTTTAACATATTGGGTGATTGCACCATATTATTAAGTGAATGAGTTATTCCTATGCACGAAAAGTATGGATTGAATTGTGATTTGGCTTTTGAGCCTAAATGTGCATTAAAAGAATTTGAAATGAATATTGCCTCTTTTGAAAGAATGTATATGTATAAGTATTCCCGTAGGATGTTTTGACTTAGCACCAAAGGATTGGGGGCATCAAGGCTATCCCTAAGGGTCTTCTCCCTTTCCTTGAACTATGTACTAGCATAGGAATGGTATCCATTACCAAAATGATTGGGTCGTATGGAATAGTTACACATTGATATGATATGATATGATATGATATGATATGATATGATATGATATGATATGATGTGATATCATATTATATGATGTGATGATATGATATGATATGATATGATATGATATGATATTGGAAATCCTTCTAAAATGATTGGGTCGTAAGGAAGGTGTCCATCCATCGAAATGATTCGGTCGTAAGGTGTGATGTAGATCACCTTTGGCAAGTAATCGTCTCCTACCGATGTGAGGTCTTCATCGGACTAACTCATATAATAGCTCACATGAGTTTGATTTTTCGGTTATAGTCCATCCCCACTATATATATGAGCATTATTGCATTTCATGCATCATGAATTTCATGGCATATTATTATACTACTCTTCTTTGGAGTATTGACCCCATAGAGTGTGTCATACTTACCCGCTCCTTAGTCTTTATGTGCTATGTGTTATGTGAATCCATGTTAATCCCTATCGCTATGATGCCCCCATAGCGTGAGTCCTACTTTCCAGTCCTTTAGAACTGTGTGTTTACTATTTCATGTACGCTTTCAAACTGATGATGTGTGGATAGATGTTGTGAGGCTTGTTTGGGGACCTTCGGGTTCCCATTCGCCATGTCACTCCTAGACCCTAAGTTCAAGTTGTGATACTGGGCTAATGGATCCATGTAGGCGATTTATAATATATGATGATGCATGTTATGTGATGCAGTTCCACCCAGCAAGTGGTCTCCCATGCCAACGTAGGAGGTTATATTGGATTCTATGTAGTAGCTTACATGGTCTTATATGTTGGTTACAGTTCATTCCCATAAAAGTATGATATTGATGTCTTTATTCCATCATAGGTGTTTCTTTTATGTGTTACACTCAATCATATTGAACATAATTCCTAGTGCGTACTTAAGCTCATGTTACTGTTTTCCTTATCGTTCATGCATTAAAGTCTTTACCTTATAAATAACGGCATTATAGTTTTATACTTGCATTGCATCTCACACACTTTGCACATTCAAAAAGTACTAACGCGTATTTTACCTACATGATTTCACCATGTAGGGATAGGTACTCCTCATTCGGCTCATGGCTAGCTCTTCCAACGCTCCAAGACTAGTTTCATTTTGGTGAGCCCTTAGTTCAGGATTCAACCTATCTTCCTTCTTGCTATGTATTTTTGACATGATATCTTTTCTGGTTCTTAATCGGAGGCTTTTACTTTCTATGTTCAAATTTTGAATCTTTTCTATTTGAAATAAACTAACTATTACCGATTCCCGTTTATTCATGTTCTAGATAGTACATTTATGGAAAGTATACATCTTTTAAGATGTTCCTTTTATCTCAAATGATATCCCTTAGACTCTATCCCATTTTACTTTCGCAAATGTATGAGTTTATGCCAGTAAATATTTGATATGCTAAAATGGCTTGGATGAGGTGTCTATGGGTGTCTCATACGTGTTTGACAATTAGGACCTAGGCTCGGCTTATTATATTGTCTCTCATGAATAGAAACCATCCTAGTCAGTAGCTGAATTACCTCCCTCATGCCCTGCTCCCTAGTCTTTGGTGGGGGCACAAAAGGTGTTACAGTGCTTAAGTCTCTCCCGGCCTCAAGTACTATTGGAAGTAGTGGGGCTAGGGGTACTTCATCTCTTTGGGCCTCAACAAGTGCTAGCGAAGCTCATACTATGGTTACTGGAGACACACTGTGTGGCTCTATGGGATATATATACCCTTGAACTAGAGAGGAACGACAGGTACCTTTCCTTGGATCCATACCTATCCGCATTGTGCCATCTCTTAAGTGTAGGCAGCCTATTAAATGAAAATCACAAAGCATGACTTAGCTTTCATATGTTCCTATGGCTTTTCTCTATAGCATGATCTATTAAGTGAAAGAAATGTAACCATCCCTAAATTCTTCATAGCCTCCTAATTATAAGTGTGGTGCATAAAACGCCCATAAGAATGACTATATTATACATTACATTGTAAACTCCCTGGGATACGACCTACTCTAATACCATGTTTGTCACGACCCAAAAAAGGGGAGGCGCGACAAGAAATTGATGACATCATTGGTCGAGTAAGCCAAGAAGCATGCTAGCTAACTAGACTAGGGGCCAAAAGATCCAATAGAATAAAATCTAAAAACTAATTCTGGACTATTTGGATCATGACCTAGTCAACAATAAGTCATATACAACAAGGTAGATACACCAAAATTATAAAGTACTAGCTACATGACGAGGCTGCAACTAGAGAAGTACATGCACACACACATATATACATGCCAAACCTATGGTTGGAGACTAAAAGTTGCAAAGGAACTAACAAAAAATACCATGTCCATGATAGCATCTAAGAGTGTCACTAGCATCGCCAAGACAAGGCCCCGACTATACCCAACTGTACAAGAAAAAGTAGACATCCTTTGAAAGCTCCAAAAGAGCTGGAGCTTACCAACTTATGATTAAACTTGAATCCTAGCGGAGGGGTTGATCAGAATCCATACCTGAATTTGCACGCATGATAAAAATACAGTGTCCCCAGGTAATAGGATGTTAGTACGTATAAAAATGTACTGGTAAGTATGACAGAATGTCAAATCATGAATAGTTGTAGTAAAAAGGGTAATAAAGATATCACTTATATCCAAAACACAAATAACCTTCATGGTCAACACTCGACCTCCTAATGATCAAATGTGCATGGTATGCTTGACTAATCGCATGTTATGAATACATATATATAGATGTAAATACATGACATACACAACCAAATGCTAGCAATGGTGGTCTTTTCTGGTAGCTAACCAACTTCATATTTTCTAACCTTTGGCCATCTATATATTATACATATGTATAGTCATTTGGGCAAATAATCCCCTTACCTCCAATTATAGCTTGAAGTCATGCATAAAATGCCATGTATGATAATTGAGTGCACATAGTAGGCTATAGCAAGAATCTATTTAATATTGGCTCATTAGTACACTTATTCTAATAATATCATAATCATTGTTGTAGTATATACATATGACTCATTGAATCCTATGTCTTTTGAATAAGTTCGAAAACATAATTCAACATTTAGAATGGTGCATTTAGAATGGTGCCTTAACTCTAAAAATGTTCGTAGGTAGCTTAGGTACTTCACATAATGTTTATACTTGGTTATTTTCCAATTAGTAAAAGAAAGTATTTTAAAAAATGCAAGTGTCTTAGTAGTTTAAACAAGAGTATTATATTTCAGATTATTGGAAATCAACGTGTTTCTGTTTATGTTCTTTAAATACAGTTTTATTGAGGGAAGAGGACTAATTATGACAACTAAATTGCCTTCATAATCTTCCTTTGTTTTTCGTGACACCGCCCAAAGAAGTGTAACACCTCAAACACATAGACAGGTAGTCATGAAAGACTATAAATTGATATATAGGTACTTAATGTTCAGTTAATCGAACGAATGGAATATCAATCTAATATCATCCTGAAAATAATTTAGTTATAACTCATTCCTTTTCCATAAGTTCTTTCTAACAATACAATAATAAAATATCATATTTGACATTTTTGAAATTTCCCAGATTTCGTGCTAAAAGAAGGGAGTGGACTTAGCCTTAACATACCTCTTCAACGAACGTCCAAGTGCCCAAAGTTTCTTCGTGAAAATTATTCCTTACATGCTAAGCTTCGAAACTACTTTATACACATAGCTTATACATACCTATAAACAGTCCATAATTGAGCATAAATTAGAATGTTTGTTATATAGCCTTAACGCGATGAAACGTCCGTAGAACTTCGTAAAAGCGATCATGAAAGAGCCCCAAGATTATTACCTAAACAAACGAGTTGTAAATATAGAATAACTGGATAGAACAACAATTTTGTACCTTCCAAAAATAGCTCCAAATACAGCTATTAGGGGGGAAAAATAATTGCAAAGTGTAAGGCACGTATTTCTAGGAATGGGGCAAACTTTAACAATAAATATTGCAAAAAAACATACATAAATCACTCAAGGCCCTCATGGAAATCTTCTCTATGTTTGAGTCCTTAACATGTCAGATTTGCTGACTTATAAGTTGCCTTGACCCAACCTTGTTCGCAAGCAAATTTTATGCTCGGGCGGTCCATGGTAAAATAGTCATAACCTTTTACTCCAATAATAGTTTGATGCATGATATTATGCATTGCAAACTATACTTGTAGACTATCGATTTAATAGGTCATGGACCCTTTAGCTCCTTATATTTTGAAAGATATAGTCGAGACGTTTGACCCAAAGTTACAAAAGATTTCTTAGAGAAGCTTACGGCAACTGTAACCAACCTTTGTCTCGCAACTTTCTTGACTCCAAAACATAACATGGGATCATTGTGTGATTAAAATACTCCTTAACAATCTATTATTGGAAAATTATACACTCTTAGTCCCATCCAATGTGAAACTTAATCTTAACCTTCCGTAAAGGGCGAGGTGCTACTCGGGCTATTTTTTAACCCCGAATATGTGTTTAAGGGGTTACTTTGACCAAAACCTTTACGTCTTTGATATTATTACTCATTTGTTGTTTTATTATTCTTAGGTACTTTTTATAAAATGATATACGCCTTATATAACATGTGAAACTATGTATATTATAAAAGACGGGAAACATAGGGTCTCATTGTCACTACATTTATAGGAAGGGGACATCCATTGTTAGAGGTATAAGATCTACACTATCCCTTATAGAGTTTGATGTATTGACATAACTACTACAAGGAGACTTATTTGTGATTTGAGGTCCAAACTCTATGTTTTTTGTAATTCAAAGGTCAAAAAATTAGAACTTTTGAAATACCTTAGTTCTACCTAGTTCATTTATTCTTAGATTAGATTTTATGTGTACTTGTCGGGTTTACGAGGTTCCTTTATGTTTTTACTTTAACGTGCACATGGATATACATGTTGGGCTTATGGGGGCTCAGTAGGATTTAGTTACTTAGGTCTTGTCTAAAACTTTATGCCCATGTGTATACCTCTACTATTTTTCGCTTTGACCTCTAGCTGTGTTTTATTCTATTATATCCTATTATATTTAATTTTCCTACTCTGTCAATCCTATGGTACCTACTTTGTACCTATTTTGTGGTATTTATACTACACTCTACATCTATTTTCATGATGCAGGTCCGAGCATCAATTACCACCACCATCATTTGAGCTAGTAGCAACAAGCATTCAGAGAAGAGGGTGAACACACAATATTTGGGATCATTGTTGTCATCTTCTATTTATTTTTGTGACTCATATTTTATTGCTAAGATAGGTCCTTTGTCGTTATGTCTACATGTATACTTTTGTCCATTTTTAGGATTTGTACCTGTTTTTGTGGCTTTGTACTTGTAACTTCCAGGTTATGGAAGGGATTCCTTGTATTACTATTATCATTATTTTTGTTCTATTATTTAGTTTTTTCCCTTAACCCATTCCATATAGTTTTGGGTTATGGGTTGGCTTACTTGTCGATAGGTTATGGTAGGTACCATCATGACTCGAGAACTTAGGTCGTGAAAGTTAGTGACTTCTCATGATTCGATGACATGCTGATGATTCTCAAGGATTGTTAATTTAATTGGTTTTTTGTTTCATTTCAAACATTGAGTTAGCTAAGATCTGTCCTACTAACTCATCTATGATGAAGGCTTTCCGGACTTAAGTGTATTAAGAGTCTTTGACTTCTTCCTATCTCATGATGACATTGTTAGACTTTTTCTTGTGTTACTTCCACATTCTTATGTGTCTATAGTTACCTGATGTATACAATGAATTCTAAGAGGTTTGGTTGGAGTCTTGTAGGGTTCTAACCGCCACCTTAGTTGGAGTCCTTCAGGATTTTAATCGCCATGTCACGACTAAGGTCTAGCTTGGATCATTAAACTTTGAAAATTTTATAAACTTGAGGGCATACTCCCTCGCACTCATGATGAATTCTTGAATCTTGGCCTTCCTTATCTCAGGAGGAAAGAAACAGTCAAGGAACATCTCTTTGAACCCTTCCCAAGTAATGGTACCTACTCCTCTAGACCTCTCACTCTTCCATTGATCAAATCAAATTCGAGAAACACGTTTAAGTGGGTACGTTGCAAACTTTGCTTATCCTCTTATGTCATCTTCATAATGGCTACAATCTTATAGACCTCATCAATGAGATCTTATGGATCTTTGTCAAACTACAATCTTATAGACTTTATCAATGAGCTCTTATGGATCTTTATCAACATTTGACCTATGAAATTTTGGCAGATTTATTCTTGTGAAATCTCCTACCCTTGTTGCCACTAAATTCATGTTAGAATGAGCTACTGCCCCATGATTCACTTAAGTTATCTCAGGAAAGCATTTGAATAGAGTCCCTAAACTTTGAGTTAGTAACTTGTTCATCTAAGGTATTATTAGGGACATAAAGTTCTTGTCCCTCATTAGCATTAACTTCCTTTTGGGACGGAGTTCTTCTTAAAGGAATTTTTCTAAAATAAAAAAGAACAATTGTCGAACGAAAAAAAACCTTAGAGTACAACTCCATTGCACAATAAGATCATGAAAAATGTGAGCATTTCATCGAACGCCTCATAGCCTCCTATTCACAGATGTGGTGTGTTTTACACTCATGAATAATACTCTACTCGATGCTTCATGTTAGACTCCCTAGGACACTTCAAACATTGTGCTATGATACCAAATTTATCATGAACCAAGCTAGGCCCTAAACATGCTAAAAAAATAGGATCCCAGGTAACTCCAATCAAGCCTCTTAGTATTTATTGTATGTATAAGGTAATAAGAATGAATAATGGCGTAGAGAAAAGCGGAAGTTAATACCAAACTATGTAAGTCTAGATAAAATATAGAGTCAAGTCAAAGCCCAAATAAATGGGATAAATTATATACTTTGTCTAACATGTCTCTAATACTATGGTGGGGACATAAGATAAGCCCCAACTCACCCAGAAATATAAAATTGTGAGATAGCCCAAAAGTAGCAAAGGAAAATAATGGGTTCTCCTTCGAATCATAAGGACTCACCAAATTACATTCAAGTAGGAATTCAAACTAGCAATGTGTGGAGTGAGAGTGTTCGTAAAATCTTATATTATAATACGATGTAGGCAAAAGAAGTTTACATTAGTATATGAAAGGTACTAAGTATGCAGGCAATGCAAAAAACAATAATATAACAGAATGTGCAAATGATCTAGTTAATAGCATAATAAGTAAATCTTTTGAAACATCAAAGTGAACTATAAGTAAGATCAATGAAATTCAATTATCATGTTGAAACTTTGAAAGTACATAAGTAAATAGAGATCATAGTCATGTTTGAGATAAAAACCATAACCAACAATAAGACTATGCAAGTTGTAACATATAATTTAATGTTAACCCTATACTAGAGGAAGGGGGGACTACATTCCAAGGTAGGATCCTTGATGACACTATCATAATCATCATAAGCCATATGTGGATCACTAGTATGCCTAAACAGGCTTCTATGATGGCATATATTTTGGGACTAAGGTTCCTACTAGAATTCTCTTTGGTTGCTTTTTTGAGCTTCCAAATCGAACCCCGCCCCAAAGACCTCACGAGGCTAAATCAACTTACAATACAATAGTAATCATAAATCATAAAGCCAATCATTGGGAAATATAATGTATAATTACCAATTCAATTTCATCAATTCATTATTATAGAGTAGCTCAGTAAATATTTGACTCAATCAATTTAGAATTGTACTTATCAACACCTCAAATTTGTGAGTAGGTTAGGATGAACTCTAAAACTTTGACTCAATCAATGTGAGGATTGTACTTATCACACCTTGAATTCATGAATAACTTTTCATAACAATTCATTCTTTCATAGGAGACTTCATTAATCATAATTCATCACTTTTTATGAAACTTGCATGAAGTCCTTAATAATTCATGATCATAATTCTTATTAAAAACTAGCCTAATTTGCATGGGTTCATAAATAAACAACTTGATATCATGAAATTTTAATGAAATCATAGATAATCATGTAAAACAATACCAGTTGAATCATAGTTAAAGAAACTCATAATCAAGGTCTTGTATCCTTGATCATATTGAGAAGGAGATGATTGGAAAACATTGAAAACATGTAACTAAAATCAACTCATGCATAATGCAATTCAAAATTATGGAATCAAACATAATTTGTGAAATTAATTGGCATATCATAAAAATCCCAACAACACAACAACATACCCAGTAGAATCCTACAAGTGGGGTTTGGGAGGGTAAAATGTACGCAGACCTTACCACTACCTCATAGAGATACAGAGGTTATTTTCAGAAAACCCCCATATCAAGAATATTAAACCCCATAAATAGAAGATACTAGATATGAAAGAAAGTAAAAAGAAGGGACAAAAAGGAAAAAAATCTAAAATGAAAAGCAAATGATAGTATGTAAAATTGATGCAAGTAAGAATATATAAGATGTGGAATGACAACACAAGATATAAAGACATGACTAATCCTACTAACCTACTATAACACAAAGCCAGACACCAAACTACACCCTATTAGCTTATCATCCTAATACCCTAATATGCGACCTCCACTCCTTTCTATCTAAAGTCATGTCTTCATTGAGATGATGTTTTACCATATCCTATCTAATCACCTCCCACCCCCTACCCCCCAATAATTCTTTTGTCTACCTCTACCTCTCTACATAACCCCTGAATCTAACCTCTCGCTCCTCCTACCTGGAGCATCAGTACTTCTTCTCTACACATATCCAAACCATCACAGTCGTGCTTCCCTCATCTTGTCAACCTCTTGGGACACCCCTAACTTCTCCTAAATGGTCATCATTCTTGGTATGTCCACAGATCTATCTCAGCATCCTCATCTCAACAATCTATATCTTCTAGACATGTCAATTTTTTATTAGTCATCTATTCACCCCCATATAGCAAAGAAGGCCTAACCACCACTCTGTAAAACTTACCTTTAAGTTTAGGTGGTATCTTTTTATCACATAATACTTTAGAGGCAAGCCTCTATTTCATTCATATTTCCCCAATACGATGTGTAATATCATCATCTATGTTGTCACTACTCTGGAAGATAGACCCAAGATATTTAAGTTATCTCTTTTGGGAATAGGTTGAGTGGCAAGCGTCACTTCAGTATCTACTTCATCCTTGGTAACACTGAATTTGCACTCCAAGTATTCTATTTTGGTCTCACTCAATTTGAACCCTTTGGATTCCACAGTATGTCTCCAAACCTCTAATCTATCATTAACTTTATCCCGAAACTCAATAATCAGTATTATATCATCCGCAAATAGCATATACTATGGCACCTCCTCCCGGATAGACTGTGTTAGCTCATCTATTACTAAGGAAAAAATAAAATAGCTCAACACAAATCTTTGATGAAGTCCCATATTAATGGGAAAATACTCTGAGTCTCCTCCCCCCATTCTAACTTGAGTTTTGGCTCCATCATACATGTCCTTTATCACCCTAATATACACCATTGGAATACATTTCACCTTTAGATATCTTCATAGGACATCCCTCGGAACTTTGTCATAGGCCTTCCAAAGTTCAATGAACACCATATGAAGGTCTCTCTTTCTCTCCCTATATTTATTTTCTAGTCTCTGAACAAGATGGATTGCTTCAGTAGTCGACTGCCCCGGCATATACCAAAACCAGTTCTATGAAATAGACACTTATTTTCTCACCCTTATCTTTACCACTCTCTCCCAGACCTTCATAGTGTAGCTTAACAACTAAATACCCTTATGATTGTTATCGTTCTGAATATCACCCTTGTTCTTGTATAATGGAATCATTGTACTCCTCTTACGTTCATCAGGCATCTTCGCAGTCTTCACAATAGCATTAAAAAACCTAGATAGCTACTCAATGCCATCCTTGACCATACTCTTCAAAAAATCCACATGAATCTCATCAGGTCCGATCACTGTCCCTCTGTTCATCCTGGTTATTGCACGTCTAACCTCCTCTGATCTGAAATACCTGCAAAACCCAAAATCTCGATAACAATCGGAGTGCGCCAGATCATCCAAATCAATATCTATATCCCCTTTTACATTTAAAAGCTTGTGAAAGTATGCTTGCCACCTTAGCTTAATGGAATTCCCATCCACCAACACCTCACCTTTATCATCCTTGATGCACTTCACTTAGCCCAAGTCGTGAGCTTTGTCTCTCTCTCCTTCGTGAGCCTATAAAATCTCTTGTCCCCATCTTTTCCACCTAACTCAATATATAGGTGCTCAAATATTGCAGTCTCAACAATCGTCACTGCAATCTTCACTTCTATTTTTGCGATAGATGTCACCCAAGCTACACCTTTTTAGGCCAAACTGGTCATTGTCAAGATATATAACCTAACCAAGGTTAGGATTGAACCCACAGGGAATATGGTACACTTAGAAGAATTCAATTGCAATTTGGGTTGATTAACTAGCTTATCTTCCCAAAGGGAGGGGGTTTATAAAAATTATAAAATGTAATCTTAAACTAAAACAAGTGTTAAAAAAGTATGAAGAGTAACTAGGGTATTATGTTTCCCATGATTCCTAAACTTAGTATCACCAGATAATCAAATTAGTGTGTAGCATTTAGAACGGTAAGTCCGCAAAATCTTTTGGCCCAGGCGAGAGTCAAATTTCACTACGCGATTTAGTCCATCCTCACGGTGTGACATTACTAACCCTTACCTACTGTTCCAGTACAACCTCCTCTTGGCCCAGTTTGGTTAATTACACGAGAAAAATCAATCGAATCTTTTTAAGTAATCTCGTTTCCTATTCATTACTACCTTGATCCAGCCAGTAACACTAGGCGGATTCTAATGTTGCCACCACTAAAAAGCATTCAAAATGAAGAGAATTAATTAATACATGTATGCACACTTTTCAAGAATTACAAATTATTCGATTTTACCTTGTTAGTTCTTCATAGTTTCCACAATCCTAATTGTGGATTCAGCTACTCATGATCAGTGTAAATGTAAGACTTATGAATTTGAATAACATAATTGAGTACTTACACAAGAGAATTAAGCACAAGAAATCCAACTCTTCAATGAGAATCATAAGATTGAAATTGAAAGATGAAATAAAGTTTTACAAGTGTTTCTATAATTCTCTAATGTTCCTCTACTATTCCTTCTTTGTTCTCTATGAAAAATAACCTAAAAACCTATTTATAGTGTTTCAAATACAAAACCAAAACAAAAGAGGATAATTGGGTTGTCAGGCTCTACGAGGTACTCTATGGGCCGTATAACAGTTTACAGCTAGTGATCAGGCTTTTGTGAACAATTGCTTTGATTCTAGAACTATCATCTACGACAGCCCTCTCTGGCTCGTAAAACATTCTATGGCACGTAATGTGTTTAATCAGATGAAATTTCAGCAAGTCCTCACTTTCTGATCCTCAGGGTACGATATCAAGTCTATGACTCATAAAGTCTTCTATAGCTCATCTACATGTTTGTAAACTGAACTTCATAAATACACCTTTTATTAGAATTGTACACGAAACTCTATAGAATACTCTACTGCCCTTAAAGGATCTTGTAGAACATCAATTTTTAGCAACTTTTGCACACTTTGCCCAAAAAATGTGCCAACCCTAAAATCCTACAAAACAAACATAAAAATACATCAAACCTACCAACATCACATTGAGAACACATAAAATTTCAAGTTTTAAGCATCAAAAGTGTTGTATTTTGACACCGCATTAACACCCTCAACTTAAAATTATTGCTTGTCCTACAGCGGCGAACTCAACTACATAAGCAACATAGTAACACACAGACCTCAATTTAATGGCATATATAACATCAAACTTAAGCACAAATACCCACACCACTTTTAAAATACATCAGATAGTTATCTAGAAAACCAATATAGATTAGTTCATGTGACCATACAACTATGACAAGCGAGGTCACTATCAACACGCCACAATCACTGAATGAGTCTAATGTTAATAGTGCAATACAAGTGCCCTTACAGAAAGAAATCCCATATCCCATTCATGATGATATTTTCATAGTAAATGCTTGGAACTACATAAAATCACTCACTCTCACAAATGATATTTAAAAATCATGCGCAATACCATGTGCTTGCTCCTATACTCATGACTAAGACCTTTGACTACTTGGACTAGGATCACTTTAGGACTTTACTAGCTTGTAACATAGGCTTAGGGGGCTTTGGTATGATGTTTTAGGAACATAGTGACTAAAGGCCCTCCTTGACACTGCATTTTTCTGCACTTTTGTCCTACCAAGACTGTTACTTTTCATCTCAGTCTCCCTTCCTCCCATTTCAAGCTTTTTGGGTGATTTATTATCATTTTTCAGCATTTTGCCTTGTATTTTCACAGCATTTTTCTTTTGAATTCCTTGCTAAGGCATCACTCATTTTTCTTGAACCTTGTACACATTTTTTCTCCTTTTCTATGTATCACTAACTTTACCCCCCCCCCCCCCATTTTGTGTTTTACCTTACACCAGCCACCCTCTACTTTGGCTTTTTGCCTCAGTCAAGGTGCACAATGTTTAAAGAAGGACCGGACCAATTTCAAGATTTACATCTAATAAGGCTGGGTTGTATTGTTGTGCTGGGTTGTATTGTTGTTGTATTAGTTCGTAGTTGGTGGCGTCCGGATCTGATGGTAGAGTAAGGTCATGTCGTTGGTTGGGGTCGGGGGTAAGAGGTGGGGGTGG
Organism: Solanum rostratum; assembly: GCA_029948455.1. Classification (NCBI taxonomy): domain Eukaryota; kingdom Viridiplantae; phylum Streptophyta; class Magnoliopsida; order Solanales; family Solanaceae; genus Solanum; species Solanum rostratum. Next base: position 57,712,518 of record CM057048.1, read on the forward strand.
TAGGAAGGGCACGGGCTATTCTAAATTAAGGGTAGGATCGTGGAATATAGGTACACTTACAGGGAAATCCATAGAGCTAGTAAAGTGTCTTAAGAGGAGACAAATTAATATAGCGTGTGTTCAGGAGACTAGATGGGTAGGGACCAAAGCTCGGGATGTAGACGGGTTCAAGTTATGGTACTCGGGGGGTTCTAGGGACAGAAATGGTGTAGGTATACTAGTAGATGAGGACCTTAGGGATTATGTGGTGGAGGTTAGGAGGTTTAACGATAGGATGATGTCTATTAAACTGGTGGTGGGTAAGCATGTAGTGACTGTAGTTAGTGCCTATGCGCCCCAAGCAGGTCTAGAGGAGGAAGTCAAGAGGCTCTTTTGGGAAGAATTGGATGAGGTGGTGAGGGGCATACCAATGACGGAAAAGCTTTTCATTGGGGGAGACTTTAACGGACATATTGGGGCTACCAGTAGTGGGTTTGAAGATGTCCATGGAGGCTTTGGTTTTGGGGAAAGGAATGGAGGGGGGACGTCTCTCTTGGATTTTGGCAAAGCCTTTGAGTTAATTATTGCTAACTCATGTTTCCAGAAGAGGGAAAGTCACTTGATAACCTTTCAGAGTGCGGTAGCTAAAACTCAAATTGATTACCTACTTCTACGAAAAGGTGATAGAAGCCTTTGTAAGAATTGCAAAGTTATTCCGAGTGAGAGTATTTCCACTCAACATAGGCTTCTAGTGATGGACATAGAGATTAAGAGAGAAAAGAAGAGGAAGATTGTCTATGCCCAACCGAGGATTAGATGGGGGGGTCTAACTCCTGCCCTCTCGCTTGAGATGGAAGGAAAGTTGAGAGATTTAGAGGCCTGGAGTAGTAGTGGAGATGTGAATAATATGTGGGACAATACTGCTGGTTACATTCGAAAGGTAGCCTCTGAGGTACTAGGGGTTTCGAGAGGAACCTTTGGGGGACGTCGAGGTGATTGGTGGTGGAATGAAGAAGTTCAAGACAAAGTAAAAGCTAAGAAGGTGGCCTATACAAAGTGGTTGGAGTGTAGGGAGGAGGATGAAAAACAAAGGCTTAAGGAGATTTATAAGAAGGCTAAGTCAGAAGCAAAGATGGCGGTGACGAGTGCTAAGACAGCAGCGTTTGAGCGCCTATATGAGGAGTTAAGTGATAAAGGCGCGGACAAGCGAATGTATAGGCTTGCTAAAGCGAGAGAAAGGAAAGCTCGCGACTTGGATCAAGTGAAGTGCATCAAGGATGAGGAGGGGGAAGTGTTAGTGGATGTGACTTCTATTAAACAAAGGTGGCAAGCTTACTTTTATAAACTTTTAAATGAAAAAGGAGATAGTGATATTGAGCTGGGCGAGTTAGCATATTCCGAAAGTCATCGAGACTTTGGTTATTGCAGGCGGTTCAGAGTTGAGGAGGTTAGAAGGGCTATTAGTAGGATGAAGAGAGGGAGGGCGCTCGGACCGGATGAGATTCCGATAGATTTTTGGAAGAGCATGGTCAAGGATGGCATAGAGTGGCTGACTAGACTGTTCAATACTATCATGAAGACGGCTAAGATGCCGGAGGAATGGAGGAGGAGTACAATGGTCCCACTGTACAAGAACAAAGGTGATATCCAAAGTTGTAATAATTACAGGGGTATCAAGTTGTTGAGTCATACTATGAAGGCATGGGAGAGAGTGGTGGAGATGAGGGTGAGAAAAGTAGTTTCTATCTCAGAAAACCAGTTTGGATTCATGCCAGGACGGTCGACTACTGAAGCGATCCACCTTGTTCGGAGATTAGTGGAGAAATACAGGGAAAGTAAGAAGGACCTTCATATGGTGTTCATTGATCTTGAGAAGGCCTATGACAAAGTCCCGAGGGATGTCCTATGGAGGTGTTTGGAGATGAAAGGCGTCCCAATGGCATATATTAGAGTGATAAAGGACATGTATGACGGGGCCATAACTCGGGTAAGAACGGTGGGAGGAGATTCTGAATATTTTCCTGTTCAGATGGGACTTCACCAAGGATCTGTGCTAAGCCCTTTTTTATTTTCCTTGGTGTTGGATGAGCTGACGCGATCTATCCAGGAGGGAGTCCCATGGTGTATGTTGTTTGCAGATGACATAGTACTGATTGATGAGACCCGGACCAAAGTTAATGATAGGTTGGAGGTTTGGAGACACGCTTTGGAGACTAAAGGATTTAAACTGAGCAGGACCAAAACAGAATATTTGGAGTGCAAATTCAGTGTAGCGAGCGAGGAAGCAGACATTGATGTGAGACTTGCAGCTCACCTTATCCCCAAGAAGGAAAGCTTCAAGTATCTGGGGTCTATCATCCAGAGTAGTGGGGATATCGATGATGATGTCACACATCGTATTGGAGCGGCTTGGACAAAATGGAGGTTGGCCTCTGGAGTATTGTGTGATAAGAAGATACCATCTAAACTCAAAGGTAAGTTCTACAGAATGGTGGTTAGACCTGCTTTGTTGTATGGGGTGGAGTGTTGGCCAATAAAGAATGTACATGTTCAGAAAATGCAGGTCGCAGAAATGAGGATGTTACAATGGATGTGTGGTCACACCAGGAGCGACAAGATTAGGAACGAGGTCATTCGGGAGAAGCTAGAGGTGGCCCCTGTAGCTGACAAGATGAGGGAAGCGAGACTGCGATGGTTTGGACATGTACAGAGAAGGAGTACTGATGCCCCTGTTAGAAGGTGTGAGAGATTAGATTTGGGAGCTATACGTAGGGGTAGAGGTAGACCAAAAAAGTATTGGGGGGAGGTGATTAGAAACGATATGGTGAAACTTGATCTCACCAAGGACATGACCTTAGATAGGAAGGAGTGGAGGTCGAGAATTAGAGTAGCAGGCTAATAGGGAGGATAGGAAGGAGTGGTAATTGTCTGTCTTTTATATGTTATTTATCTGCCTTTATATGTTTACTATCTTGTATCTAGGTATTATTATGTGCTCTTCTCTTTTTGCCTGTGTATCGTATCTAGCGTGTTCTGCTGATGGGTTTTTGTGACGAGGGTTTCCAGGAAACAGTCTCTCTACCTATGTGGTAGTGGTAAGGCCTGCGTACATCTTACCCTCCCCAGACCCCACTTGTGGGATTTCACTGGGTATGTTGTTGTTGTTGTTGTTGTAAGGCTAGGTCACTTAGGTTTTTACAAGGAAATGGTACACGTCAGGCTCAAACATTAGGATTAGGGGATTTTCGCACATTTGGTTTGCTATTTAGGCTAAATGCAATGTTATGAATTGTTTAGCCTAAGATCCTTTCCTAACCAACTAGCCTACAGTCTAAATCAGAGTAACAGGGCAAGTTCTGAATTGATACATAATACATGAATTTAGCAAATTAACCTCACACTCACATGGCACTAATTACACCATCAACATAGACTCTCAAATCATGCCTTTTATCTCAATTTCATCCTCACTTATCTTAGTAGGTACCCTTGACACAATTAAACATGCACGGTTGCTATCTAGACTAACTAATCAAAAATTTAGTGGGTATCATTTTCACAAAAAAGCAAAAAATGCATATATGCCACAAATATTAGTGTTATATGCTACCAATACTACCTACACATCCTAAACATGTCGGTTCAACAGAAACTAGATATCCATGGGAAAAAGAACACATGTAAGAAAACCCCTAGGATTCAAACTTTGGGGTAGTTATAGGCCAAGGCTACTCAGACTTCACTAAGACCTATAACTACCCACACCCCATCGAAAAAGAGATGCATTGTTCCCAAGGAACACCAAAAATGCAAAATGGAGTACCGGGTCAAAACCAACATACTTGGACACCTTAGCACTAGTCTCTATCTTATGTTGCCTCCTAAGCAACACCTATTTTATTGTCGCGACATGACATAGACAACTTGAGCACTTAGACTTTATCAAGTGTCCATACTTCCACTATTTGTATTTCTTCTACATTTCCAAGGTACGTCTTGACTCTTTGGCCATTCAATTTGAATGCCCCATCTTTTCTTTTTTCCAACTTGATTGCCCCATGATCAAAGACATGTGCTATCCTAAAGGGTCCTAACCACCTAGACTTGGGTTTCCCAGGGAAGAACTTTAACCTGGAGTTATATAGTAGCACTAAGTCCCTTGGTGCGAATTGGTAATTTTCTATGTATCGATCATGTTGCAGCATTATCCTTTGTTTGTATAAGGCTGAGCTCTCATACGCCTTCAAACGAAATTCATCAAGCTCATTGAGTTGGCTCAACCTAGAGTTTGTCGCCTTATTCCATTCCAGATTAATCTTCTTCAGTGCCCACATCACCTTATGCTCAAGCTCCACCAGCAAATGACGTGCTTTCCTAAAGACAAGTTGGTAGGGAGACATGCCTATAGAGGTCTTGAATGTTGTATGGTACGCCCATAATGCGTCATCAAGCTTCCCCGACCTATATGTCTGATTTCCATTCACAGTCTTGGATAGAATCTATTTGATTTCCCTATTAGACACCTCCATTTTCCCGCTTATCTGAGGATAGTAAGGGGTTGCCACCTGATGCTTTACCCCATATTTTTCATGTAGGGCGTTGACTAATCTATTGCAGAAGTGGAGAACCTATGTCACTTATGGTCGCCCGAGAGGTACCAAACCTTGAGAAAATGTTCCTTTTGAGAAATATTGTGACCCTTTTGCCTTCATTTTTGTAAAGAGAAACTGCCTCCACCTATTTTTATACGTAATCCATAGCGACCAAGATGTATTAGTTTCCATGCGAGCTAATAAAGGGACCCAAGATGTATATTCCCCACATATCAAATAATTCAATTACCATAATAGGGTTGGGGGAGCTCATGCTAGCGGAAAACACCACCTTCTCTATGGTACTTATCACATGCTTTGGCATAGTCATGAGCATTTTGGTGGATGGTCGGCCAATAGTAATTACATTGCAAGATCTTATGTGTTATCTAAACTCCACTATGATGCCCATCTACCAGCAACTAGTGGCATGCCTCTAGGATACTTATCATCTCAACCTCAGGAACACAACGATGAATAATCCCATCTGTGCAAACGTGAAACAAATACAGGTCATCCCAAAAGAATTTTCTCATATCAGACATGAATTTTCGGCGTTGGTGGGTGTTCAGGTATTGCTTCACAATATCACTAACCAAATAGTTTGCATAGTCTGCGAACCATGGTTTCAAATCATGGGATGCTTCCAACACTCTCTCATCTGGGAATGAGTCATTGATCTCAAATCCATCATCAAACTTTTCCATGGCATCATCTTCTAACCTAGAAAGGTGATCTGAACTTGATTTTTGGTCCCTTTGTTATCGATGACATCGAAATCAAATTCTTAAAGAAGGAGTACCCATCTCATCAACCTTGGGTTTGCATCCTTCATTGCCATCAAGTACCGCAATGCTAAGTAGTCCATGTGCACCATGACTTTTGTCCCCAATAGGTATGACCTGAATTTCTTGAACGCAAAGACCACTGCAAGTAGCTCCTATTGTGTGATAGTTTAGTTCTTATGAGCTGTATTTAGGGATTCACTAATGTAGTATATGGGATGTAATATCTTCTCTTGGCACTTTCCAAATACTACACCTAGTGCAATCCTGCTTGCATAACACATGATTTCAAAGGTCTTTGACCGGTCTAGAGCTACAATAATAGTGGCTGAAGTCAGTTTCTGCTTGAATCCTTCAAAGGCTTTTAGGCATGCATCAACAAACATGAATTTAGCATCCTTCTCAAGCAGATTGCACAGTGGATGTTCATCTTTGAGAAATCTTTTATGAAACGCCGGTAGAACCCTGCATGCCCTACGAAGCTCCTCACACCTTTCACAGAGATGGGTGGGAGAAGCTTCTCAATTACTTCCACTTTAGCTCTATCAACCTTGATTCCTTCGATGGAGATTTTGTGCCCCCACACAATGCCCTTCTTCACAATAAAGTGACACTTTTCCCAATTCAGCACCAGATGGCATTCCTTACACCTTATCAGCACAACATGCAAGTGTTTCAAGAAATCCTCGAATGAGTCACCAACCACATAAAAGTCGTCCATGATGACTTCAATATTGTCCTCCACTATGTTTGAGAAGATGGACATCATGTGTCTTTGGAATGTTGATGGAGCGTTGCACAACCTGAATCGCATCCTCTTGAATGCGTAGGTACCATAGGGACATGTGAACATTCTCTTTTCCTGATCTTCCAGAGTAATGGTGATCTGGTTGTAGCCTGAAAACTATCCAAAAAAAGGTGTCAGCCCTTCCAAGCCAATTGGTCTAGCATTTGATTCGTGAATGGCATAGGGAAGTGGTCTTTTTCTATCGATGCATTGAGCTTCCTGTAGTCCATGCACACTCTCCATCCTGTGACTAGCAGCATGGGAATCAACTGTTTGTTAGAGTTTGGGACCACAGTGATACCCCAATTCTTTGGAACATACTAAACTGAGCTCACCCATTCACTGTCGGCGATCGAATAGATCACTCTATCCAACCACTTGATGATTTCTTTGTGCATGACGTCTTTCATAAAGGGTTTGAGATGCCTTTAGTTCTTAATACTCAGCTTGTAATCCTTGACCAACTTGATTTTATATGTATATGTCCCGGGAGGGATACCAATGATATTTACAATCGTCCACCCAATGGCCTTCTTGAAAATTGTAAGAACCATGACAAGGGCATTCACCTATTCGTCGTTCAGGTCTGCAGCAACTATAACTTGCAAGGTGTTGTTGGCGCTCAAAAATGCATATCTCAGATTAACTAAAAAGGCCCTTAATTCTAGCACCGATGGTTCCTCTATGGATGGCTTGGAGGGTGGTGACTCTCGATTTTTTAAGTCCAACTCCAACTTAGTTTGGCGCCTAGGGACATAGGATACACCCAACACATTCACTGTCTCATCATAGTCTGCGATGCCATCACTATCAAAGTTCATCAATACAGCTTCCAAAGTGTTGATGCCAAGTCTCACCTCAAGTGGCACTTCTGTCTCAGTATCATCAACATTCTCAATAACAGAGACCACCTTTAAATTATCCTCTTTCTTTGCATATTGGCAGATGTTGAACAAGACCTCATATTTTCCCATAGGAAATTGAGTTGGCCCCTCTCCATGTCCACCAAGGTGCGTCTATGGCTAAGAAGGGTCTCCCTAAGATTATAGGGACTTCAAAGTAAACCTCACAATCCAGGATCACAAAATCTTTGGGGAATATGAATTTACCCACTTTGACAAGCACATCATAAAGTATCCTCATAGGCTTCTTCAACGTGCGATTAGCCATCAACAATCGCATGCTCATTGGAGTAGGGGCTCCTAGTCCTAGCTTATTGAAGACTAAAAGGGGCATTAGATTCATGCTAGCACTGAGATCACAGAATGCCCTTGCGAACTCCACATCTCAAATAGTGTAGGGTATGATAAAAGCATCGGGATCTTCTTGCTTTTGCACCAAGGACCTCATAGCAATTGCACTGGAATGTTGAAGCTCTTGGGAGAGCTCTTGACTCATAGTGCACTTCTTCGTAACTAGGTCCTTTAGGAACTTCGCATACCCTTGCATCTTCTCCAACGCCTCAATTAGAGGGATGTTGATGGAGAGTTGTTTCAGCATTGAGAGAAAGTGCTTAAACTTGCCCTCCTCCTCCTTCTTTTTAATTCTCTGAGGGAAGGGAAGAGGAGACCTAGGAACAGGCTTCAACATCTGTGGCACCTCTGCAGCATCACTCACCCCATCATTGTCACGATCATCTCTAGTATACACATCCTTAACCTCAACTGTCTCCTCTCGAACATCATCCTCATCTACTGGGATGGGAGGATCAATGATACTCTTGCCACCACGAGTAGTAACTGCCATGCACTACCCTTCATACTTTGGGTTCTGAACTGTGTTGCTAGGCAGTGTACCTCTCTGACGCTGGTTGAGTTGAGTTGTCACTTGACCAAACTGTTGCTCAAGCGGTTTGATAACAACACAATAAGACTTGATTTTCTTATTATGCTGGAGATGTCAGATTTCATCCCCCTCAAAGTTTCATCTTGTATCTAAGCTTTCTTCAATAGGCGGTTAAAAATCTCTTCAATTCTGGAACTACAAGCACTATTATCGTGGTTGTGTGATGATACATATAGACCATTTTTGTAGCCATCTCTATGGCACCAATCTGCATCTCTATCTTGGCCCTGATTCCTTTCATAGTAACCTTCATGGTTGTCTCTATAAGCATCATCTCGATTTTAGTTTTGACATTGGTTTCCTTGGCCTTGGAATTAATAGTCTTGATTGGACCCTTGAGCATTGGTCCAGAACCCCCCCCCCCCCATGAAACAAGTGTCCTCATAGTAAGGAACATCATGCATGGGTGTCGCGGAGGCTAATGAACAACTACATTAATTCGTTCCTGATTCTACTTCATCATCACCTCCATACCTGTATGGATTTGGACATGCTCTTGCATAATCTCTACATTTATTTTAGCTTGCTTCGAACCAATACTGACAACGCACGAACTTTTAATAGATAATCTGTGTCTTTGCCCCCATGCACGATTTGTCTTAACCACCCTTTCCATCTTTTCCACGATTTTTGCAAATAGTTGATCTAAGAACATGCTCCCCATAATGGTATCAGCACAAGCTTGACTATTCTTGTCCAAGGCACGGTAGAAGATCTCCACCAAGACATCATCAACAATTTTGTGGTCTGGGACACTCCTCAATCACTTTGTGAACCACTTCCATGTAGTACTGATCGAGTAACCAAAAAGTTACTCAAAGTTGTTGATTTGATCTTTCAACTTGAGCTTCTTCGATCTTAGGAAGTGCCTCTCCAAAAAAAGGCTTTTTGTAACTCAGGCCAACGGATGATCGAATTCTGCAGGAGGTCGGATAGCCATAGTGTTGCATTACCTATTAGAGATAATAGGAAAACACGAAGTCCCACAGCATCCATAGACAGATTATGTGTCCCCATCACACTCTTGCAGACAAATGCAACATTGTGTAAATGACTATGTGGATCCTTTGATGGTAGGCCCACGAACAACCCATGGTTCTGCAGCATCTGAAGCAATACACTCGAAACCACGAACATTGTATCAGCCAATAGTGGTGGAAACATAATAGCTCCAGTAACCTCCATAGTTATAGGGTTCATCCAATATTGATTCCACTGAGAAGCTTCGAGATTGAAGTCCTATGGTTGTGGAGAAATATCCTCAAGAGGAGGTGGGTTGTCATTGATTGCATTCTCACTCACATTCTGATTTACAACTACATTTGCCGCATTGTTTGCAATATCTTGGCCAGTCCTTCTAGATCGTCTCTAGATCTGAAGGTCAAATGGAGTCAAGGGTAGGCCTCGACTTTGTGTGTTAGGCATGGACTACACCTATGACAGAAAACAAAAACAACAAAAATGTAAAATGAGGGGAAAATGATTGATTTCCAAATTACTTGAAGTAGACAAGTCTACCTATATTCCCAACAACGGCGCCAAAACCTTGATGTCACCCAAGATGCGCCTCCTTTTTTAGCCTAAAGCACTCGTTCTCAAGATATAACCTAACAAAGGTTAGGGTTGAACCCACAGAGAAGATGGTAGACTTAGAAGAATTCATTGCAATTTAGGTTGCCTAACCAACTTATCTTCCCAAAGGTGGGGGGAGGGGTTATAATAGTTATAAAATGTAATCCTAAACCAAATCAAGTTTTAAGCCAGTACGAAGAGTAACTAGGGCATTGTATTCCCCGTGATCAGCTAACTCAATATTACTAGATAATGGAATTCTTTTTCAATGGGTAGTATGCCGAACGGTAAGTTAAGTTCACCAAACCCTTTGGCCCAAACAAGAGATGAATTTCACTACGTGATTTGGTCTATCCCCGCAGTGTGACATTACTAACCCTTACCTATTGTTCCAATACAACCTCCCCTTGGCCCAGTTTGCTTGATTAGACGAGAAACATCAATTGAATCCTATTAATTAATCCTTTTCCTATTCATTAGTACCTTGATCTAGCCAGTAACACTAGGCGGGTTCTAATGTTGGCCTTCATGAGAAAGCATTCAAAACAAAGAGAATTAATTAATACATGTATGCACACTTTTCAAGGATTACAAATTATCTAATTTTACCTTGTTAGTTCTTCATGGTTCCCACAACCCTAGTTGTGGATTTAGCAACTCATGATCAGTGTAAATGCAAGACGTATGAATTTGAATAACATAAATGAGCACTTAACAAAAGAATTAAGTATAAGGAATTCCACTCTTCAATGAAAATCACAGGATTGAAATTGCAAGATGAAATAAAGTTTTACAAGTGTTTCTCAAACTATCTAATGTTCCTTTATTGTCCCCTCTTCGTTCTCTATGAAACATAACCTAAAAGAACCTACTTATAGTGTTTAAAATACGAAACCAAGACAAAATAGGGTAACTGAGTTGGCAGGCTTTACAAGGTACTCTAAGGGAAGTATCATAGTTTATAGCTCGTGATTGGGCTTTCTTGAATTGTTGCTTCAAATCTGGAGCTATCTTCTACGATACCCCTTTACAGCCTATAAAATAATCTATGGCCCATAACGGGTTTTGTCTGATGGAATTTCAGCCAGTCCCTGCTTTCTGATCCTCAAGGCACGATACCACATCTATGACTCGTAAAGTCTTCTATGGCTCATCTGCATGTTCATAGACTCATCTTAAAAAATACACCCTTCATTGAATTGCTCATGAAACCCTCTTTATAGCTTGTAGAATACTCTACTGCCCATAAAAGGTCACGTGGAACATTATTTTTAGCAACTTTTGCACACTTTGTCAAAAATTGTGCCAACCCTGAAATCCTAAAAAACAAAGGTCCCCCTCAAGCCATTATCTACTCTACAACACATCGGTTGTCTTATAGATATCCTTAAGCCTTCATTTTTATCCACATCCATGTATTCCAACCACTTCGTATAGTCAATTTTCTTAGCTTTCACTTTACTTTGAACTTCCCAACTCCACCACCAATCACCTTGAGGTCCAACAAAGGTCCCTGTTAAAACCCCTAGTACCTCAGTAGCTTCTTTTCTAACGTAACTAGTAGTGGTGTTCCACATGGTGTTCACATCTCCGCTACTGCTCCAAGCCCCTAAACTACTAAACATGTCACGCCCCGGGAGGGTACCCTTGGCGCGGCTGGCACTCAGAGACTATTGCTAGTCCCCGAGCGAACCACTTAGTCTCATCACCTCATTCAACATCATTACAGCGGAAATATCATAAATAGGATACCTCGAATAAAGGGACAAATGGCTAACATCAGTCTCAACATCAACTAAGTAAAAGTACTATTCAGTTCATAAGGGAAACATCAACTTCAACCTCGACATCATGTCTACGAAGCCTCTAACCTGACTCAACTATCTAAGAATGGTGCCATGACATGCCATGGCTACCGGACTCAATGAAATAAAGGAACATCAAATATAGGGTTTCCTCCGGATAGCAAGGAGGCTCACCAATGTTGGAGCTCGCGATCTCTGACCTTAACGGTGCGTCTGCTGAATTCCTCTAACTCCTGTATCTGCATCATGAAACGACGCAGCGCCAAATGGAGAATGTACTGGCATGTAAAATAGCTGAATAGTAATGTAAGTACACCAACATAAAGAAAACATCAACTCAACATCATACTACATCAGAAAGTCAAGAGTCTATCTAAGGTAAGAGGTTAGCATAGACAATTGACCCATCCACCTCTCATCTCCACGTCATCATCATATCAACTCATCTCAAGGAAACTTCACTCAAAGAACCTCAACGTCAACTCAACTCAGGGAACATCAACATCAACTCAACTCAGGAAACATCAACATCGACTCAACTCAGGAAACATCAATATCGACTCAACTCAGGAAACATCAACATCGACTCAACTCAGGAAACATCAATATAGACTCAACTTAGGAAACATCAACATTGACTCAACTCAGAACACCACATAACATCAACATCAGAGTCCTATCACAAGGAACCTAACTGGGAGTTTCTCTAACCGACAACCATCACCTATGAGCCAGTGATGATACAACGAAGCGATGTCATTCCCACATCCATCCAATACCCTGCCCGGGGTAAAGGACATCAACCTCAGTGGATCCACAAGAAAAACCTCAGTCCTCATTTGGGACAAGAAAGGAGCCATCCGCATTGCGGTTCAATCCCCTCTTCCTACGCGGGCCACGTAGTTAATGGGTTCAAGTGGGACTCACTCTTACCCATTTCGGTGCTCAATACTCCTCCCAGAACTCGACATGCTCATAAAACATCAACCTCATCAGTCCCATAGGGACATAATACCTCATCATCAGTCCCATAGGGACATGATATAATACCTCAACATCAACATCAGTCCCGTAGGGACATAATAGAATACCTCAACATCAACATCAGTCCCGTAGGGACATAATAGAATACCTCAACATCAACATCACCTCACCTCATTAACCTCAAAATCAACATCATAGACTCAAGATACTCTTTCAAAAATTAAACTTCCAATCTCAAGACATCATAAAACATCATTCTTATCACATCATCATCAAGACTCACATCAAATGTGAAACACAATCACAACATCATAACATCAATCTCGTTAAGGCTCTAGAACCATTTCACAGTTCATCTTTTTATATTATTTAACAACATAATCATAGGGTTTCAAAACATACACGTGAAAATGAATTATGACATAAAAATAGAGTAGTGATGATCATCAATTTATGTAAGAAAATAATTATACATAGAGTAACATCAATTACACATGCATCAAACTCTTCACATTGACCTCATCATGTCAAGACATAAATCTCTTTACTCAAAAAGGGCACATGGAAGAGCATTCCCATGCTTTAGGTTAGCCTTACATACCTGGAATATTTTGATAACACAATTATGCACCACCTCCTCTTGATCTCTTCAACCTCAACTCCCCTCAAGCCCTAGCTTTGTGACTTTTAGGAAGAACACTTTAGAATGGGGTTTTTGAAATTCTTTTGTTAGAAACCGGCCTTTATTGGTCATAGAGGAACGTTTAGGATAGGTAGGAATGGACTAAAATGCGCTCCGTAATTTAAAAGAATTTCTCCCCGACCTGAAATAACACAGTCCTCAAAAAAATCAACTCCGTCGAAAAATCACAGAAGAAGATAAATGTGGCTTCACGATAGGTCCGCGATGCGGTTCTGTCATGCAGGCACGTTGTTTTATGTTTGGAACGAAAAATTATCTTTCGACTCAATCGCTCTAAAAATCGACCGAGACCCTCCCCCCACTCAATTTTTAGTGCTGATCATGAATCCGCTCTCGGATTTTCAATCTGAGCATCAAAAGACGCGTTTTATTCACACCTCTTCCCTAGGGGTATTTTGGTAATTTACCGAGTGTTACAAAACACTTTGCCTATATCTCGAAAAAGGGTAGGAGTCAGGCTACACCATCTAATCCTTGATTGTGCATAAATTGCCTTCTTTCTCTTACCCATCTTAATCTCTAAGCCCATCACTAGAAATTTATGTTGAGTGGAAATATTTTAACTTGGAATAACCTTGCAATTCTTACACAGGCTTCTATCACCCTTTCGGAGAAGTAAGTAATCAATTTAGGTCTTAGCTATCATACTACGGAAGGTAACCAAATGATTTTACCTCTTCGAGAAATATCAGTTATCAATAGCCAACTCAAAGACTTTAGAAAATTCCAAGAGAGACATCCCACATCCATTTCTCTCCCCAAAACCAAAGCCTCCATGGACATCGTCAAAACCACTAGACGTTGCACCGATATGCCCATTATAATCTCCCGCAATGAAGATTTTATTTCTATGTATGGTATAGCTCTCACAACCTCATCAACCTCTTCCCAAAAGAGTTTTTTGACTTCCTCATCTAGGCCCACTTAGGGTGCATAGTAACAAACTATAAGCACAATATGATAACAGACCTTAAGTTTAATATATATCATCCTATTATTAATCCTCCTGACTTTAACCACAGATTCCCTAAGGTCCTCATCTATAAGATACCTACTCCATTTCTATCCCTAGAGCCACTCGAGTACCATAATTTAAACTTGTCTATGTCTCGAGCTTTGATACCTAGCAATCTAGTCTCCTAAACACACGCTATATTAACTTGTCTCCTCTTAAGACTCTTCCCTAGCTCTATGGACTTCCTTGTAAGTGACCCTATATTCTATGTCCTTACTCTCAATATAAGTAAGCTCGTGCCTCTCTTACCACTACTACCCCTAGCCTTCGACCTCAACCGACAACATGACCCTAATCCACCATCAGACCCCAACGCTACTAAACTACACTAAGAACTACTTACGCAACTGACTATAAGAGATAAAAAGACACAATTTCTCTAATACAATAGCCCAGCAAAAGAAAACAATAAGATATAAAGTATAGTTTACAACAATCAACTAACTGATCCTATAATTCTATTGTCATGCCCTAGGAAGGTACCTCTGGCATGGCCGACACTTTAAGAAACATTGATAATTCCCTAAGAGAACCACCTGGCCTAGTCATCACACCTTACTCAACAGCAGAAAGAAATACTCAAATAAAAGACATCAATGAGTAATAAAGCTCTTATAAAATAATCTCCAATGACCAAGTTCGGGAAGTAAAAATACTCAACAATCCTTTACTTGAAACCTAGTAACCTCTACCTCTAAACATCTAAATGGTACCATGACAGACCATGGCTATCCAACTCAAAAAAAATACTCAATAAAATAATAAAAGGGCCCTTTCAGGAAGCAAGGATGGCTCACCAACTCTGGAAGCATAGACAATGAACCTCAACGGTGCATCTGCTGAAATCCTCTATCACTTGTATTAGCATCATTAATGATGCGGGCCCAAATGGACGTCAATACATAAAATTTACCGGCATGTAAAATAGCTCAAGGAAACAGATAAAGCTCAGACTCAAAACAATCGACTCGACTCAAGACTCAACCTGTCAACTCATGACTCAGCTTAATAAATAATGCAAGTTTAACATTTACAAATCATGCTTTCGAAACATACTTTGTTTTCTTGCAGATCAATTTAAAATATACTATGCGCAGTCAAGTGTTTCTTGGAAGTTTATCTAACCGACATAACTCCCACCACCATGAGTTTGGTGATGCACAACGAAGTAGATGTCGTTGCCACGCCCGTCCTAAACTTGCCAAAGTAAAGGATGTCGGCCTCTCTCTCTCGGATCCAAAGAGAATGTCCATCTTGTAGGATATGAGCTGCAAAGTTAACTGTACGACTATCCTACATTGGTATATTAGTTCTAGGGTGCTATCCTCTTACCCAACTCGATACTCAATACTACTTCCAATACTAAAATATGCTCATGTAAAACTCAACTCAAGCTCATCTTCTTAACTTATCTCAAAACAGCTCAACTCAATTTCTCAATAGCTCAGTAACTCATGATTATCATTCATGCATTGCAACTGAAAACTCCAATTCACATCATGCAAGAATCTCACTTATATGGTCTGTTAATTTCATATCAATCATGCTCAACATGTACTCCTCATGCTCAACTTACTCAATTCAGAAAGTTAGACTCATGATCTCAATTCAGTTAGCCTACAGAAAAATAATGCAATTTAGGGCTAGGCTATCAAGCATACGATTAGTATTTCAATTTCATGGTAAAAACAATGCAAGTCATCAATTTCTTCAAGTATATTATGAGGACTCAACACAAGTGCAAGAAAGATAGAACTTAAAATCATTGAATTTGCATTACTCAATTATTACCGGCAAACTTGACTCAAGTAGAAGAAGGGGCGTGTAGATGAACTCAATCTAATGTTTTAAATAGCCTTACATACCTGGAAATTTGAAGAACAGTCAAGCCTTTGTTGATCTGCATGTTTGAACTAGAAACCTCGTTTTTCTCCTTTCTCTGGTGCTCTCAAGAATTTTGAAGTGTGTATTAAGGGATAACACAGGGGGTTATGATATAGACTTAAACTAAGTCCGAAATGTCATAATAATTAATTAAAAGAGGGTTAGGAAAAGATAAGAATTCCCCTCATAAAATTTTCGACAGGAACAATGAAACCCCATCTACAGGTCGTGGTTCCATCTATGAACCGTAGGTGGCCTCTCGTAGATGAGGGTATCCAAGAATTTGTGTCACTGAAAATTGTCATGGAACTTATAGAACCTCTTTTTACAGGCCATAAGTTGACTTACAGGCCGTTTGACAACTTCTGGTTCTAAGGTTCAGAAAACATAGTTCTCTAAAACTTCAACCTACAAACATGACTTACGGACCACAACACACATGACGGACCGTCTGACAACTCGTAACTGAACGTCCAAAAATGTTGATTTTTGAACTAACAAGCCACGAAACAAAAAATCTGAGTCGTGGAATTTTATAAAGTATGTAGAGTACCTTGTACAAGAGCATTAGATTTAGAAGATTTCACCAAGTTAGCTGGGTGATCTATGAGACCTCATCTATGGGTCGTCGATCACACCACAATTCATAGATAGCCTTCGTGGTCAATCCCCTAGTGATTTTCTCTGTTATTATTCTCTGCTCCTTCTAGGTATTTACAGTCAACTAGGTGAAATGACTTAGGGGTGTTACATTATCTCCCCCTTTAGGATCATTTGTCCTCGAATGAACAGAAATCTAGGAGCCTAGTCAAGGCACGAATCCTATCATGAACCCCAACAGTCAAACATCTCTCCACTAACACATGCAATCAATCAAGCAAACAAACAAGAAATTAAGGCAGGTAAATAGTCAACAATCAACCCAATCACCAATCGGGCTCTAGGTTGATATCGTCAGTCAAACTCGAAATTGAAAGGAACATCAGAATTAAGAAAGAAGCATTACCATCAAATCTCTCATCAGCAGCAGGTAGAAATAAATGTGGGTACTTCACCTTTATATCCTCCTCTGCTTCCCAAGTATCTTCTTATACAAACGAATTTCTCTACAACGCTTTAATTGATGCAATGTCTTTAGTTCTAAGCTTGTGAACCTGATGATCAAGGATTTGAACGGGAATCTCCTCATAGCTCAAGTTGTATTTTATTCCAATACTCTCAACAGGTGCAATCAACTATGGATCTCCCAAACACTTCTTAAGCAGGGAAATGTGGATGACTCGATGATTGCCGCTAACTCGGGGGTAACTCCAACTCATAAGTTATATTGCCCACTCTCCTTATGATCTGGTAGGGGCCAACGTACCTCGGACTCAACATTCCTTTCTTTCCAAATCGCATAACACCCATAATAGGTGACACCTTCAAATACACCCAATCTTTGACCTCAAACTCTAAGTCTCTCCTTCTTGCATCGGTGTAGGATTTATGTTGCCTCTATGCAGTTTTCAATCTTTCTCGGATGACCTTCACTTTCTCCATAGTTTGGTAAACCAAGTGTGGTCCAATCAATTCTGGTTTACCTACCTCAAACCAATCAATCAGTGATCTACATATCTTCGTGGAAAGAGCCTCATACAAAACTATTTGAATACTCAAATAGAAGTTGTTGTTGTAATCAAATTCAATTAGAGTCAAGTAGTCATCCCAATTACTTTTGAAGTCAATGACGTAGGCCTTCAACATATCTTCCAAGGTTTGAATGGTGCACTTTGCCTGGCCATCAGTCCGAGGGGTGGAACATAGTGCTGAGATTCACCTTCGAACCTAAGCCCTTCTAAAGGGACCTCCAAAACTGGGCAGTGAAAATCTCCCTTATGTATAATTGGGCATAATCCTTTGTAGTGTCAGTCGTCTTTACTGCCAAGAAGTGTGCAAATTTTGTCATCCAATCAACTATCACCCAAATTGAATCATGTTATCTGCGGGACCACGGTAAGCCTATGACAAAGTTCATGTTAATCATCTCCCATTTCCATTTCGGAATCTCAAAGTTCTAGGCTACTCCATATGGCGTTTGGTGCTCAATTTTAACTTGGTTGTAATTTGGGCATCTAGAAACGAACTCTGCAATATCTCTCTTCATTCCACTCAACCAGTAGATCTCTCTCAAGTCATGGTACATTTTAGTTGACCCCGGGTGGATAGAATATCTAGAGTTATGGGCTTCTGACATAATCCTTTCTCGAGTACCATCAACATCTGGAACACACAATCTACTTTGGTATCTCAATACCTTATTTCCCCCTTTGATGATTGTCATTACTTTTTTCCTATGTACATATTCCTTCATTTGGAGTAAGACAAGATCTTTGTCTTGCTTCTCTTTTACCTCTACCATAAGAGATGATGTATACCTATTATGCATAAGTATTCCATCTTCACCGTATTCATCTAGTTGAACTCCCAATCACGCAAGTCTATGCACCTCTTTAGCTAACTCTCTCTTCTCCTTTTCGATATGAGTAGTGTTCCCCATACACAACCTGCTAAGAGCATCAGCAACCATATTAGCTTTACCTGGATGGTAGTGGATGCTCGTGTCATAGTCTTTGAGCAGCTCAAGCCATCTCCTCTGCCTCAAATTAAGCTCCTTCTGGGTGAAGACATATTGCAGACTTATATGGTCTGTGAAGATATTGACATGTGCTCCATATAAGTAGTGGCACCATAGTTTGAGGGCAAATACCACTGTTGCCAATTCTAATTCATGCTTGGGATAATTCCTCTCATGAACCTTGAGTTGTCTCGAAGCATAGGTAAAACCTTTACCCTTTAGCATCAATATGCATCCTAATCCCACTCTCGAGGGATCACAATAGATGATGAATCCATCAATTCCTTCGAGCAAGGTCAACACTGAGGCAGTGGTCAACCTAGGATTCAGTTCTTGGAAACTCCTTTCACACTCGTCGGACCATTGAAACTTGACCTTCTTCTAAGTCAACCTGGTCAACGGTGCGGGTATGGTAGAGAATCCATCAACAAACTTGTGGTATTAACCTGCCAAACCCAGAAAACTTCTTATGTCAGTTGGGAGGTTGGTCTAGGCCAATTCTTAACCACTTTAATCTTCTAAGTATCCACCCAAATGCCATCTCCTGAAAATATATGGCCTAAGAATGCCACAGATTTGAGCCAAAGTTCACACGTCGAAGACTTTGCATACAACTCATTATCCTTGAGTGTCCACAAAGCAATTCTGAGAAGGTTAGCATGCTCCTCTCATCTATGGAATATACCAAGATATCATCGATAAATACAATCATGAATATGTTAAGATATTGTCAGAATACTTTATTCATCAAGTCCATGAAGGCTGCAGGTGCATTTGAAAACCCAAAGGACATCACCAAGAGCTTCAAATGACTATACCAGGTATGAAAAGTCATCTTTGGGATATCACATTCTCTCATTTTCAACTGGTCATAGCTTGATCTGAGGTTTATCTTGGAGAAAATGGTGGCAGCCTGAAGTTGATCAAACAAGTCGTCGATCCTTGAAAGGGGATATTCATTCTTGACAATTACCTTATTCAATTGGATGTAGTCAATAAACATTTTGAGTGAATCATCCTTCTTTCTCATGAATAAAATTGGATCATCCTATGGAGTAACACTCAGTGTTATAAAGCCCTTCTCTAGCAAATCCTTCAACTGCTCTTTCAACTCAACAAGGTCCATTCCATATGGCGGAATAGAGATGGGTTGGGTGTAAAGAAGAACATCAATTTTGAAGTCAATCTCCCTATTGGGAGGGACTTAGGGCAAAACTTCGAGAAACACTTCAGAAAACTCGTTCACAATCGGGGCGGACTCGAGGGTAAAAGGCTTACCAACATCAGACTTAATTCACACCAGGTGATAGATACACCTCTTAGAGATTAGCTTTTTGGCCATAAGGTGAGAAATAAACTTACCCTTAGGCACGACAAAATCTCCCTTCCCCTCTAAGATGGGATTGTTGTGCCCCATTTTTCTCGGGAACTTGGACGACATCGTGGCAACGACTCTTTTCAGATTAGGACAAGGAAGAGTCGCCACCTAATGATTTGAGGTGCATTAGGACACCATTCTAAGCCTAAAAACTAGTCTAGGGGTCAAGTAAACCAGAGATCGGGTAAGGGTTCAAGTTACCTCGAAGAAAAGGTGTTAAGCACCCTTCAAGGTCCGCAAATGTGGGTCCCAGCCGTATCTCGGATTTATGTGGGGTTTACAAATAGGGTCTCATATTTATCATTATTCTAATTAATTCTAAGGGATCAAATAAAATAGAAATTAAATGAGCAAGTTAAGCAATTAAATAACTATCTACCCCAAGCATTTAGGGAAATACATTAAAAGAATATTAAAGACGAAGCAATTTATTATTCTGCTTGGATCAGTTTACTCGCTTTTTATTTCGGAAGATAAAAATATGATTTTTGTCAATTTAGCTTGGCAAGGATTATCAAGCCCGAGGACGGAAACCGAGGTTCCATCCTATTAAAGCTTGAGTTTGAGTCATCATATCCGAGGGTCCTATTTACCCCTATCCCTCCTAGTTTTATTTTAATCTTTATCTTTAAGGCGCACTAAAAGATAAATGAAAAATCTAACGTTTCCTATAATGTCTAGCGTCCCTCCTAATGTCCAAGAGGAAAAGGACTTCTATTTTGGGGTGCTTCTAGACTTAAAAGGAATATAGGCTTCCTATAGGACTCTGCGTCAATATAAAACAGACAAGACGAGCAATCAGCGCATAGATCTCAAGTATGCCTCTCATCTAATTAACATGCTTGAAAACAAACATAAGTGGTGCGAAGTGATATGATAGGTGTATGCAAAACAATATCCAAACATTTTAAAAATTACCAATATTTTAGTTCTAAGATAAAACTGTATTAGACTTTATGGACATATGATTAAATATATTCTAAAATTTATTAAATGATAATTATATTATATTAAGCATTGAGAAAACCCTATAAGCATGTGAAATTTCTAAAGAGATCTTTAAAAGGATATTATTTAAATGTATTAAAATGTTATTCCCTATAAGCATGATTTCTATCATGTGAAAATTTTAAAAGAAAGTAATTTTATTTCCTATAGGCATGATTTTAAGAGAAATTTTAAAAGAAAATAATTTTGTTTCCTATAGGCATGATTTTCTAACATATGAAAATTTTAAAAGAAAACAATTTTATTTCCTATAGGCATTATTTTCTAAGATATGAAAATTTTAAAAGAAAACATTTTTATTTCCTTTAGGCATGATTTTCTAAAAGAGAAAAATTTTAAAAGAAAATAATTTTATTTCCTATAGGCGTGATTTTCTAACATATGAAAGCTTTAAAACAAAACAATTTTATTTCCTATAGGCATGATTTTGTAACAATATATAAACCTAAAGCATGATTTCTAAACAAATAAAAATATTAAATTCCTTTAAGTATAATCTCTAAACATGTCATAAAATTTCCTAAAGGCATAATTTTAAACACATAGTAGGTAGAAAATAACTTAGAGCATGATTTCTAATATTTTAGTAAAATTCACCAAACCTCAAGCATGATTTTCCTAAAAATATATAAAAATGTAAAACCTAAGGGCATGCTTTCTAAAACATGTAATATAAAAATGTGATTTATAAGAACACCAATCACAACAATGATATTAACATACACGTCGTTGACATGCATGAGACAAAATAAAAATAAGTAAAAAAAATCTATAAGCTAGCATTCTTACACGTTAAAAAAATTAAAAACTTAGACACGATATCTAAAGCGTATCATGCTTGACTTTAAACATCACTAGATTTTTAGACTAAACTAAGCACAACTTCTTTTATTTAATCCTAAATTAAGATTTTTGCCTATGCGAGCACACCACAACACAAATTAGTTTGAAAAATATAGAAAAGAAAATAGCAAGTAATTCCCTTCCCCCTTTTTTCCCAGTTTTTCACTATATACTATTACAAGAGTTTGCAAAAATGAAATACAACATAGAAAAAAAAACTTCAAGGTCCATCCTTCTTCTGTCCCAAGCAATTTTTGCGAGAAACTCAAAACCTGTATCACTAAAATAGAATAATAGCAGCACCAAGATGATAACAATATTTTCTACTAAGCCAAAGAAACTAGTCAAAGCATATGTATATATATATATATATATATATATATATATATATATATATATATGAAAGAAGAAAAGACTAATATGTATACCGGAAGAAGTCTTTTAAACGTGTATTAGAGGGAAGTAGAATATGAGAGAAAAGTTTTTCAGTAGAGTTTCTGTGGAATTCTTTTTCTGTCTAAAGAGTGTCTGTGAAAGTGAAGAAAATGTCTCATTTATATACTCAGCAGAGGACATAACAATAAGGTAATTACATTAATTAAGGATGAATCAATAACTAGAATTAATCAAAATTTGCCATAAAAGAGTAAGTAAAATCTGTCCATAAATCAATAAGGCAAAAGAATCAATTTTACAAATTAAACTTACCATAACTGAAGGAGATTGACTTTGATTCTATCAAATATTACCAAAGCAATAAATGAATAAAAAATAATAATCCAGCAAAATACTCTAATGTACAACAGAATTTAAGAATATGTGAAAATCAATTAGTGAATGATGCAAAAGACAATAGGAGTATTCTGGGTCTAACAAAATAAGGTAAAATCAAACAACGAATTTATAGGTACAAATATAGAATTAGAGATCGCCAAATCCCAACAAATCAAGTTTCATGAATCAAACATGATTCTTGCTAATTTTGTGGAGCTGTAGAATTTTTTTTTAAAAAAAAATGACATAAGCTAGGATTAATTTATCATTCCTCCAAAATTAATAAAGACCTATGAGCACTAACCAACAGAATCAAAACTAATTTAGACATGGATTTTAATAATACTAACAACTGAAAATCTGGAGAACCTTGAAGCCAAAATTCAGAAGATATCAAGCAATTTGTCTTTCATTGGGAAAGCTTGAAGCTTTTTAAACTAAAATCATTTACCTCAGAATTTTGATGTTTGCCGATGCAGAGGGAAAGGGATTTTGAGTGGCTATTGGCACTCGTCGGCGCAACACAGGGAACGGAGGAATAGGGACGATGTTGGTTTTTGTTTTGGGGTGGGCTATTGATTGGATTTTCCAACGGGTTTAGGGTAGGATCTGATGGTGTTTTCGACAGGGTTTGGGTCATTTCCGATGGATTTAAAGGTTTAAAGGGGGCTGTTCATTTGGGGATGGTGGTTTTGTTGTTGTTGGCGGCCATGGGTGACGTTTTTCTGATGGCGTAGGTGGTGTTTGGGGGCTAGTCGAAGAAGTGGAGAAAGGGGCCGACGGGGTAGTTGGGTGTTTGAAGAGGAGGAGAGAACGGGAAGAGAGGGGGGAGGTGAAGCGGCGGCCATGAGGGGTCAGTTGGAAAGAGAAAAAAAGGGGGACGAGAGGCGGTAGGGAAGAGGGAGAAAGGTGTGAGGGAATTTTAGGGATTTTGGGGGGAAAGATGATTTTTTGGGGGGTTTTGGGATGTTGGGTAATTAAAAAAAAAGAAAATCTAATATGGGGATTAATCTAGCTCCTTAGATCAAACGTGATGAACGGCTAGGATTAAATCATACAATTCTAAAATCGGATATTTAAAATAAAGTTACAAATTGACTTAATTTAGGCTACAAATTGACAAGACTTGGTTAGAATTGAAATAAATTGTAAAGAATTGAGCTGAATTGAAATAAATTGCAAGAATTTGATTAGAATTAAAGCGAATTTGGTAAACGAGGCCAAGAATTGAACGAATTAGGATAAAAATGAATAAAATTGTCATCGAATTAATTCTTATAATATAAATAAATATATAACATTTTTAAAAATAGTAATTTTTTACGTCAAGAAAAAATGTGTGAATATATGCGGAAAATAACTATGTAAAATATTAGAACGTACTAAAATATTATAAAAAGAATATATATATATATATATATATATATATATATATATATATATATATATATATATATATATATATATATATATATATATATATATAGAAAATTATATAACGCGTTTAAAATACGATGTTGGTAAATTAATGGTAAAATAATGAGGTGTAAATAATAGTAAGTATTACTACTACTATTAAAATTAAAATAATGAACATAAAATAATAATAATAATAATAATAATAATAATAATAATAATAATAATAATAATAATAATAATAATAATAATAATAATAATAATAATAATACTAATAATAATAATAATAATAATAATAATAATAATAATAATAATAATAATAATAAATAGCTAATGCTAATAATAATAATGATAATAATAATAAAGGCAATTTTAAAAATTTATGTTATTATCTATTTTTTGAAAGCTCAAGAATCTCATAAAAATGCGCGGTCATTTCGGTAAGATCGAAAATAAACTCATTTATTTTAAAAGTTTAGAAAATACTTAATTTAATCAAATGGCAATGTAGACTAGGTTATAAGCCGGTCAAAATTGGGTGTCAACAGCTACTCCTTTGCTCGGAATGAAGGATGAAATGTTGAGCAAAGAAAGTTGACGGAATAGTTGATTTTGTCCGAGCGACGATATGTTATCGAAGGGACCAAATATAACAAAAGGCGTTGTGAAGTCATTACAGTCGAGACTTCGGTTTAAAGTCGCCTACATATCTCTGATTGTACGAGAATCAGGCCGTGGGTAGTTCTTGATTAGGAACGAATGAAATTCCTAAAATAACATTAACGGTGCAGGTCTTGAGGTGGGAGCGATAGTGGCTTGAATTGGGAATGATCGAGGTATAGAAGATGGTTTGGGTATCAAAAGAAAACAGAAGGTTTAATGCATTCGATAGCGAAACAAAGCCATAATTTTGAAGCGAAAGGCAGAACGTACAGACATTCACATACATATATTCACAAGTTATGCAATTTGTAACTAAAAGAAACACTATGTAAAACGGTTAGAGTGCACATGTTAAATGGTAAACTAATCATAAACATGATGCAAGATCCCTTTTAGACCATGAAAGTTTGCCATAAGATGATAAGGATGGCGTCTTAGGCTATGGCCTCTAGGGCTATGCTAATTGTAAATTATATCCTCAAGTCATGAGATGATGTCCGTAGGTCATGAAAGATGATGCCTTTGGACGGTGACACCTTCAGATCATGATGAACATAAATTAAATCCCTAGGCTATGAAATGACGTCCTTAGGCCATAAAAATGATGCCTTTGGACCATGATGCCTTAAGGGCATGATAAGTAGAAATTAAATCCCTAGGCCATGAAATAATGTCTATGGGCCATGAAAATGATGTCTTCGGACCATGAAGCCTTAGGGGTATAATATGTCATGTGATTTTTTGGGCTGAATCAAATATAATTTCGGGCACAATGCAATGCAAATTTCAATCAAATACAAATTCTCGGGCCAAATATCATACAAAATGAAATTTTCGAGGACAATGCGATGCAAATTTTATGGTACATGCAATTTATCGGGCCAAGATCATGCAAAATATAATTCTGGGGCGCAATACAATGCAATTCTTAGGGCGTATGCAATTTCTCGGGCCAATATTATGCAAAAATATAATTTTTGGGCACAATGCAATGCAAACTTTAGGGCGCATGCAGTTTCTCGGGCCAATGTAATGCAAGATATAATTTTCGAGCACAATGCAATGCAAATCTTAGGGCACATGCAATTTCTCGGGCCAATACTATGCAAGATATAATTTTCAGGCACAATGTAATGCAAACGTTAGGGCGCATGCAATTTCTCGGAACAATATTATGAAAAATATAATTTTTGGGGACAATGCAATGCAAACTTTAGGGCACATGCAATGCAAATATCGGGCACATACAAATGCAGATCTTGGGCATTTATAATGCAAATATCGGGCACATGCAATATAATTTTGGGCCAATGCAATGTAAAGCATAGAGTAATATTATGTCTTACTAGATTGTCGTTTGTTCGGACAACGCTGAAACGTGTGTTTGTCTAATATGCGTTCAAAGAAAATTGTCAGTTTATTAAAAAGGGAAGGTTGATTTATCCTTCGTTGTGGCCCTGTATGCTTCACCGGTTGCTGATATCCAGACCTTTATCAGGCATTTGCCTTGGGGTAGAATGGTATAACATTTGAATTTTTTAAAGTAGTATATATATTTGAAATGTTTGAAAGACGAAACAGTTGATAATTCATTAAATGATGTTAAATCTTTGATGGTGGCACATTTTGAGACAAACCCAACGTCCAACTGAGGCAGGATTTTTGGGCTACTCGGTGTAGAATTATGACTTTCTTTTGTGAGAGCTATGCTGTTTGTCGTGAATTTTTGAGCTCATCTATAAAATTCTGCCCCGATTATCTTGTCCATTAAAGGTTGTGCTCTTTTCAATAATTCTGCCCCAGTCTACGGTCAAAAGGGGAAAAAAGATTTTTATATTGGTAAGACCAAACTCTATAGGAGCGCCTACGTATCCCTCTTAAATGGGAATCAGCTCTGACGTAGTTCCAAATACAGGATGAAAGAGCATTAAGTAAACATTATTCGAAAAAGAGAACTCAGGCCAGAGTTCTTCATTTATTCTGCTAGTGTAGATGTTTCTTTCATAGAACTCATGCAAGATAACTTTTTCCTTAGACGGCGCAATTCAAGATCGAACTTCAACAAGCTCGTGAATGATTTGGTAGTGGATTTTTGGATGTATTTGGCGTAGGATCCTCCAAATATATAACTTTAGTGTCAATCAGATCTTGAACCTTATCCTTCAGCGCACGACACACATCAGTTATGTATTCCTGAGTGATATCCACAAACGTTTTTTGGATCATACCATTTAGATTCAGTTTCTGGATTCAAAGCTGGAATGGGAGTGATATAGCTAGCCTCTTTCAATCTCTCATAGAGTTGGGCTATGGGTTCAGCCAGAGGAGTATATCTTTTGGTTGGTTTTCTTTCAAAGTTGGGACGATTCTATAACTTGGTTGTTGAGGAGATAGTGGTGGTGTTTGAAAGCATCATGGTTGGGTATGATAAACGGGGTATGTAGGCTGTTGATATAGAGTGGGAGGAGTTTGATAGGAGGTAAGTGGTGGATAAAAGGGAGGAGGTGCAGAGTACGGTGATGTAGGATAGTGGAGGAGCGGTGGAGGTCTTTTCCATCATGTGTGGTAGGCCAGAGTGCTCTGTCAGATCAACCAATGGGAAAGGGAAGACAAAACAAAAATAGAAAAATAAACAAATCAAAAATAGAAAAATAAAAATAAGGAAAAAAGAAAAAAATCAAGTTAGTAATGAGATAAATAACAAAAAAACATGTTAATTTGTAAAAAAATAAACGCCTTAAAGTGCAAGGAGCCTCATTGATAGGCCTAATACGACAAGCAAGTGATTCTTGATAATTAATCCAAGCCTTAATTTATAATTTGGAGATTTAGAGATAGAGGTAAATAATTAAAACAAACAAACTATCTTGTTCATTGAATAAGCAAAGAAACAATTATAAGCTAAAACGTTCAACATTTTTAATTAAAAAGATATAATTAAACCTAAGGGGAAGAGGGATAACAAGGGAAATAACTTTAGAAAGTAAATCTTCTAAGGATGGTGCTCATCATGATCAGTCTCCTCAGCATCTTTTGGTATTCACACAAAGTACTCTAGCGTGATGTGAGGCTGATACTCGTGAAGGCCGATGATGATAGATCTCTCCAATCTTCTCATTATGTCATGAACTTGGGGAATTTCTGGCCCAAAATCATATTCAGATACCCTCATGTCAGCTGTTGGTGGAACCCTTTGGATCTGCCCAAACTGTCGAAGAACTCGCAATGGAGCGTATGGTTGGACACTAGTTAGGCCAACGAGCTCAAGATAGCAAAGTTCCTCTCCTCTTACCGTGGCATGATCTATGTTTAACCAAGGGTACTTCCATTGAACATGAAGAACAGAAAGCTCCTTAAAAAAGATATACCATTCTTCAGTTCCTTTGAGAGCAACAAATTCAGTCATTCTTCTTGAATGAGTGTGAATCTTCTTTTGCATCCCACCTCGAATGTTATTTTGATGGAAGTGCTCGACGGCCCATAATTGGAGTAGCGGGTTGCAACCCTCAAAGAATATTCTGCCTCTGACACACTTGGAGGATGCCCTCATTATTTCTGTCACGATCATAGGCACCAAAGTCACATTGGTTTGGTTTCTAGCTAATACCTGGAGCACATAGCTCATAGATGTATCTATTTTTCCATATTTTTTAGGAAACACCAAGGTGCCCAATAATGCAATGGCAAAAGCATTTACACGGTACCTTTCCCATGTTCTTGCTGAACAAGAAAATTCTTCACTTAAATTCCTATACTCATCTTGATGACCAAAGTGTGAATACAGAAAATCCAGAGAAATATAATTAAAATTCAGGGTAGTTAACCCTGGATTGTACTTCAGTCCCAAAGATCTTAAAAACCTATTTGGTGTTTGTTTGTGAGGTATAATCATGCTTCCCCCATAGTAGCTCAGATCGGTGAAGCCCCCAATTTCCTCGATAGTCGGAGTCAACTCAAAGTGTTCAAATTTGAAAACCGCCCTAATGGGATTCCAGAACTTCAGCAGAGCTTTGATAAGATATTGATCAGGGACGACATAAATAAGGAAGGTCAATCCCCCTACCAATTGGGCTATTTCTGTAGCACGATCTTGCCTAATATTCTCCCACCATTGTCGAAGGCTAGTGAAATCTACCACCATCTAGGTGTTGGGAAAATTTGGGAAAGCCATATTAGGTCTGCATGCAAAAAGACAAAAACGTGTTCTAAAACTCCATTTTGACAATATTTAAGCTTGGATTAATTATCGTGATCACATAGACACATAATATGCAGTATTTCATCTTGGAGGATGATTGGACCCTCTAGACTTAACAAGGTGGCTACTATTATGTAGATTGACCCCATGGGGCCAAACTACCTAGGGTTTATGCATGCATGATCTTAACTTTGGGGTGGATAGCTTTATCTTAGGTTTCTAAAGAGTGAGGTTAGACACGGACTGGGTATTCCTATGTGAGAAGCATGCGGTCCAACGATAGTAAGACTATCCGCCATTCACCAAGCATGCGCTTACTCTCTAAAATTTGGGTTTGAAAAGAAAGAGGAAGAAGTGCAAAGGCATAACATTACCTTAAAAAAAAAAAGACGGTCCCAAGTGGGGGAATATATGAATGGTATGCCAGTTATTTAAAGCAGTAACAATTAACAATTAAGGCAATGTTGACAAATAATTTAAAGCAGTAAACAAATAAAGGGGGAAAGAAGGGAGAGTTAGATTAGTAGGAATAAGGAAGGGGATGTTAGAGGGATAAGGGAAGGGGAGTTAGAAAGGATTAAGGGAGGGGAGTTAGAGGGAAAAGGGAAAGGAAGTTAGAGGGGATTAAGGGAGGGAAGTTAGAGGGATAAGGGAAAGGGGGTTAGAGGGGATTAAGGGATAAGACAAAATGAAATAAATTAGTAAGGAATAATAACAATAAGGAAAGTAAAGAAATTTAAGGAAAACAAGTAAAGGGACAGAGGGACAGGATTGACAAAATAAAATTCACACAAAAACAAGACAATTAATGGTTAGAACCTAATATCCCTAGCGGAATCGCCATTCCGTTGTACCCCATTTTTCTCGGGAACTTGGAGGACGTCGTGACAACAACTATTTTGGGATTAGGACAAGGAAGAGTCGCAACCTAATGATTTAAGTTGCATTAGGATACCATTCTAAACCTAAAAAACTAGTCTAGGGGTCAAGTACACTAGAGATCGGGTAAGGGTTCAAGTTACCTTGAAGGGAAGGTGTTAAGCACCCTTCAAGGTCCGCAAATGCGAGTCTCGGCCGTATCTCGCATTTATGTGGGGTTTACAAACAGGGTCTCATATTTATCATTATTCTAATTTATTCTAAGTGATCAAATAAAATAGGAATTAAATGAGCAAGTTAAGCAATTAAATAACTATCTACCCCAAGCATTTAGGAAAATACATTAAAAGAAGTATTAAAGACTAAGTGATTTATTATTCCGCTCGGATCAGTTTACTCGGCCTTTTATTTTGGAAAACAAAAGTAAGATTTTTGTCAATTTAGCTTCACAAGGATTATCAAGCCTGAGGACAGAAATCGAGGTTCCATCTTATTAAATCTTGAGTTTGAGTCATCATATCCGAGGGTCCTATTTACCCCTACCCCTCTTAAGATTTTAATATTTAACTTAAAGGCATACAAAAAGAAAAATGAAATATCCCCATTTTGTCCCAGTTTTTAACTATATAGTATTACAAGACATTGCAAAAATTAAACACAGCATAGAAAAAAAATTAAAAAAACTTCAAGGTCCATCCTTCTTATGTCTCAAACAATTTTTGCGAGAAACTCAAAACCTACATCACTAATACAGAATACTAGTAGCACCAAGATGATAACAATATTTTTCACTGAGCCAAAGAAACTAGTCAAAGCATATGAATATATATATATATATATATATATATATATATATATATATACACATATATATATATATATATATATATATATATATATATATATGTATATATGAAAGAAGAAAAAACTAACATATATGCCGAAAGCAGTCTTTTGAACAGGTGTTAGAGGGAAGTAGAATATGAGAGCAAAGTTTTTTAGTAGAGTTTCTGTGGAATTCTTTTTCTGTCTAAAGAGTGTCTGTAAAGGTGAAGAAAATGTCCTATTTATATACTTAGAAGAGGACATAACAATAAGGTAATTACATTAATTAAGGATGAATCAATTAAAAGATTTTCTAACTAGAATTAATCAAAATTTGCCATAAAAGAGTAAGTAAAATCTATCCATAAATCAATAAGGCAAGAGAATCAATTAACAAATTAAACTTACCATAACTGAAGGAGATTGACTTTGATTCTATCAAATCTTACCAAAGTAATAAATTAATAAAAAATAAGAATCCAGCAAAACACTCTAATGTACAATAGAATTTAAGAATTTTTTTATGTGAAAATCAATTAGTGAATGATGCAAAAGACAATAGGAGTATTCTGGGTCTAACAAAATAAGGTAAAATCAAACAATGAATTTACAGGTACAAATATGGAATTACACATCGCCAATTCCCAACAAATCAAGTTTCATGAATTAAACATGATTCTTGCTAATTTTGTGGAGTTGTAGAATTAAAAAAAAAATAGTGACATAGGCTAGGACTAATCTATCATTTCTCCAAAATTAATGAAGACCAACGAGCAATAACCGACAGAATCAAAACTATTTTGGACATGGAGAATTTTAATAATACTAACAACTTAAAATATGGAGAACCTTGAAGCTAAAATTCAAAAGAGATCAAGCAATTTGTCTTCCACTGGAGAGGCTTGAAGCTTTTTAAACTAAAACCATTTATCTCAGAATTTTGATGTTTGCCTATGCAGAGAGAAAGGGCTTTTGAGTGACTGCCAGCCCTCATTGGCGCATCACAGGGAACGGAGGAATAGGGATGATGCTGGGTTTTGCTTTTGGGTGGGCTATTCCATGGAATTTTCCCGGTGGTTTAGGATAGAATCTTATGGTGTTTTCGACGGGGTTTGGGTCATTTCCGATGGATTTAAGAGGTTAAAGGGGGCTGGTGGTTTTGTTGTTGCTGGTGGCCATAGGTGACGTTTTCTAGTGGCACCGGTGGTGTTTGGGGGTTGGTCGGAAAAGATGAGAAAGGAGCCGACGAGGTTGTTGGGTATTGGAAGAGGAGGAGAGAACGGGAAGAGAGGGGGGAGGTGAAGCGGCGGCCATGGGGGGGTCAGCTGGAAAGAGAAAAAATGGGGAAGAGAGGCGGTAGGGAAGAGGGAGAAAGGTGTGAGGGAATTTTAGGGATTTTGGGGAAAAGGATAATTTTTTAGGGTGTCTTGGGGCGTTGGGTAATTTAAAAATAGGAAAATTAAAATGGTGATTGATCTAGGCCATTAGATCAAACGTGATGAACAGCTAGGATTAAATCATACAATTCAAAAAATGGATATTTAAAATAAAGCCATAAATTGAATTAATTTAGGCTACAAATTGACAAGAATTGGTTAGAATTGAAATAAATTGTATAGAATTGACTAGAATTGAAATAAATTGCAAGAATTTGATTAGAATTAAAGCGAATTTGGTGAATGAGGCTACGAATTGAACGAATTAGGATAAAATGAGTAAAAATTGTCATCAAATTAATGCTTATAATATAAATAAATATACAACATTTTGAAAAATAGTAATTTTTTTACATAAAGAAAAAATGTGTGAATGTATGCGGAAAGTAACTATGTAAAATATTTGAACGTACTAAAATATTATTAAAAGAATATGTGTGTATGTGTGTGTGTGTGTGTGTGTATATATATATATATATATATATATATATATATATAGAGAGAGAGAGAGAGAGAGAGAGAGAGAGAGAGAAGTATATAATGCCTTTAAAATACGATGTTGATAAATTAATGTTAAAATAATGAGCTGTAAATTTAGTAAGTATTACTACTACTATTAGAACTAAAATAATGAACATAAATAATAATAATAATAATAAAAATAATAATAATAATAATAATAATAATAATAATAATAATAATAATAAATAGCTACTAGTAATAATAATAATGATAATAATAATAAAGGTAATTTTAAAAATTGATGTTATTATCTATTTTTTGAAGACTCAAGAATCTAATAAAAACGCGCAGTCATTTCGGTAAGATCGAAAATAAACTCATTTATTTTAAAAGTTTAGAAAATACCTATTTTAATCAAATAGCAATGTAGACTGGGTTATAAGCCGGTCAAAATTGGGTGCCAACAGGGATCATTCAGAAATTGAAACTTGATGGTCCAGGTCCTACAATCGACAAAGGCATAACAGGTGTGAAGCCAGTCCTACTAAGAATCACATCAAAATCAACTATTTCCAACTCTTTCAGGTCAGCTAAGGTATCCCTATGATGGACAGACCCCACGAAGTCCATAATAGATCCTCTCAGCCATAATAGACTCACCAATAGGTGTAAAAATAGAAATTGGCTCTAACAAGCCCTCAGGAAGGATCTCAAATCTACTAGCCACATATGGCATCACAAATGACAGAATTGCACTCGGATCAAGCAATGCATAACTATCAAAAGTAAAGATTCGAAGCATGCCCCTCATAACATCTGGTAAGCCTCTTGGTCCTGTTGGTTCCCCATCGCATATAGAGGGTTTGTCCCACCGCCTGCCCCTGGTGTAGCACATCTCTAATTACTTTTGGGTGGTGTTGTTGTAACAGAAGACTGGGCCTTGTTGCTCCATAATGTACATTCTCTCTGAAAATGACCCACCTAGCCACACTTGTAGCAACTATTCCCTCACTCTTTACACTCTCTCAAATGCATCCTGCCACATTTTCTACAAGGTGGCTTCCCTCTCGAGCCAAGGGTCATACTAGCCTAAGAGCCCTGTGCTCTAACGTTTTGCTGACCTTGGGACTTTTGATCATACCTGTTATTCGGGGTTGGTGTACTCACTGAATATGGTGCATAACACGAAGGTCTCTTTTGAAAGTAGGACTTGTCTCTCGTACTCTGCTTAGACTGATTAGGCTCAGGCCCTGCTAACTTGTCCTTCTTGCTTAGATGCTCCTCTCTATCTCTCTTCATATCCACTTTTACTTGTTGTGCAGACCATCAACCTAGAGCTGTCCATACGAGGGATCAATAATGTTTCCTTACACTCTTTCTTCACATGCTTACCTAGGCCAGATATGAACTTTCTCATCCTTTCCCTTATGTCCTGGACCATCTATGGAGGATACCTAGATAACTGGATGAACTTGAGGCTATACTCCTGACAGTCAACCCCTCCAACTTCAGGTTCACGAATGATTTGATCTTCACCTCCCTCAACTCTTGGGGAAAGAAGTGATCGAGGAAGGCACTCTAGAATTTACCACTCTCAGCAGACTTAGCATCCTCACTCGACCCTCTTCCCATTGATTATACCAAATGTTCGCCACATCCTTCAGTAAATAGGAAGCTAGCTCAACTTCCTCAGTTTCACTCGCATGAATGGCTTTCAGAACTTTCCACATCTCATCAATGAAATTCTGAAGGTCCTCTTTCAAGCTTTGACCCCGTGAAGACTGGTGGGTTCATCCTCAGAAAATCCCTAAGCTTGTTTACAACAGTTGGCTCTTGGGAGCTAGAACTAGGAGGTTGTGAACTCCGATTCCAATTCTGAGTAGCTACCAATTGAGTGATCATGGTGATAGCTTCTCTGAAATCAACCTCTGTAGTAGGAGCAAGTGGAGTAGTAGGTGCCTGTGGTACACCAGTGGCTCTGGCAAGTCAACCTCGACCCCTCGTTTCCATTAGAGTAGGCACCTCTGGGGTTGAGTTCTCAGTATTGTCAACTAAGGTACTTCTTTGAGTGATGGTATGCTTAGGAGGCATGATCTGCAAACGCGCAAAGCACAAGTTATAAAGGAGCTTTATAGAGTTCAACTCTATCACGCAAACTAATAATACAAGAAAAGGGTAACAATTCATAATGTCCTATAGCCTCCTACTTATAAATTGTGGTGCACAACACACCCATAAACAATACTCTATTAGACATGGCTTCATAGACTCCCTAGAACACTTGAACTCGATACTCTGATACCAAGTTTTTCAGGCCTCGGGAGGGTATCTCCGGTATGGCTTGCAATTGAAAAACCATTGCTGATTCCATAAGAGAACCACCTAACCTCATTGTCACACTTACTCGACAGCCGAAAGAAATACTCAAAAGACATCAATGAAGTAATAAATCTCTTCTTAAATAATCTCCAATGACCAAGTTTGGGAAGTAAAATACTCAACAATCCTTTACTTTAAATCTATGAAGCCTCTACCTCTAAAAATCTAGATGGTACCATAACGGCCATGGCTACCCAACTCAAAGGAAAAAATAAAATACTCAATAGAAGAATAAAAAGGCCCTTCCAGGAAGCAAGAAGGGCTCACCAACTCTGGAAGCATGGAAACCGAACCTCAATGGTGTGCTTGATGAAGTCCTCTATCACCTGTATCAGCATCATTAATGATGCAGGCTCAAACGGACGTCAGTGCATGGAATATACTGATATGTAAAATAGCTTAAGGAATAAAATAAAGCCTAGACTCAGAACAATCGACTCGACTTAAGACTCAACCCATCAACTTATAACTCGACTCGATATATAATACAAGTTTAACATTTTAAAATCATGTTTTGGAAAGAGACTTAGTTTTCCGGTAGCTCAGTATAAAATATAGTATGCTCAGTCAAGTGTTGCTTGGAAGTTTCTCTAACCGACATAACTCCCACCACTATGGTTTGGTGATGCCCAATGAATCTGACATCATCTTTACGCCTATCCTAAACTTGCCAAGGTAAAGGACGTCAACTTTTCTCTCTTGGATCCAAAGATAATGTCCATCTCTTGGGACATAAGTCGTCAGAATTAACTGCACGACTATCTTAAGCTAGCAACGTAGTTCTAGGGCATTATCATCTTGCCCAACTCAGTGCTCAATACACCTTCCAAGAAACAAATATGCTCATGCAACTCAACTCAAGCTCATTTCTTTGACTCGTGTCAAAACAGCTCAACTCAATTTCTCAATAGCTTAGTAACTTAGGTTTATCATTCATGTAATGCAACTCAAGACTCCAACTAAGATCATGCAAGACTCTCACTTTTACAGTCAGTTAATATCATATCAATCATGCTCAACATTTAAAACTTATTAGATGCTCATTACGTGCATATGTAAAACAAGAACATGTCCTCCTCATGCTCAACTTACTCAACTCAGAAAATTAGACTCATGATCTAAATTCAATTAGCCTACAGGATTTAATGCAATTTAGGGCTAGGCTATCAAGCATACAATTAGTATTCCAATTTCATGGTAACAATACTGCAACGCATCAATTTATTCAAGCATATTCATGAGGACTCAAAACAAGTACAAGAAACTTAGAACTTAAAATCACCGAATTTGCATTAGTCAGTTATTACCGGCAAACTTGACTCAAGTAGACGAAGGGCAACATCGATCAAACTTAATCCAACGCTCTAAGTAGTTTTACATACCTGGAATTTTGAAGAATAGTCAATCCTCTGTTGATCCTCATGTTTGAACTAGGAATCCTCATTTTTCTCCCTTTTCCGATGCTCTCAAGAATTTCTAAGTGTGTATTAAGAGATAATAGACTTAGGGTTATGATATTGGATTTGTATTACGTATAAAACGTCGTGGTAATTAATTAAAGGGGGTTAGAAAAAGACAAGAATGCCCCTCTTAAAACTGTCAATAGGAACCACGAAACCCCGTCTACGGGCCATGGTTCCACCTAAGAGTCGTAGGTGGCCTCTTGTAGGTGAGGTTGTTCAAGAATTTTGGTTACTAGAAATTTACATGGAACTTACAAAACCTCTTTTTATGGGCCGTCTGACAACTCATAGTTCCAAGGTTCAGAAAACTTGGTTCTCTGAAACTTCAACCTACGAACATGACTTATGGAATAAAGAGAAGAGAAAGATGTGCTAATTTCGGATTGAGGAGAATGTCTTCTCCGAGTCTCTATTTATAGACAAAAATTTACAAACACGTGTTACTATTCATGAACAGTACCGGGGGGCTCATGAACAGTAACCGACACTTACTACTATTTGTCACTATTCATGAACAGTATCACTATTCATAAACAGTAACCGACACTTACTACTATTTGTCACTATTCATGAACAGTATCACTATTCATAAACAGTAACCGACACTTACTTTTACAACTTTTTTTTTCTTTTACAACTTAATACTAACCTATTTATAAGAAAATAAGAAAATAATTTACAAAACAAGTCCCTACTTATTTACATTCTGATAACTTTTCCTTCTTTTGTCTTTTGCGGCTGCTACGTCTTTTCTTCTTTCACTTTTCTGCTATATGTCATTTTTTGGTTAATTTTGTTCGTCCACTTGTCTTCTTATTCTAATCTGACATCTGGTATGTAATTGTTTACTCCACTGCATCTGCTGCATATGTGTTCCGTATATTTTTTTCCAATTATTTTGCAATATTGGTCTAAGCTGTCTTCTGAAATAAATCCTTTTCTAATAGCATTGGTTATTGGGTCTTGTTCCGGTTTAAGTAGTGATAATGCCCAATTTTTTACTTCTAACTTGTCCATGGGCCTATACTCTTTTGCTGTTGAATAAATTAATAAGTGATTCCTCGAATAATACTTCCATATGTAATTTGTTTCATTATATACGTTGGCTAGTTCTGTTAATATTGTGCTGAGTCCGATAATTCTCTTGTTAGCATAAAAGTCTGGTAATTCCTGTTTTGGAATAATTGGTTGCTCCGTAATTTCTTCTGGAATAATATAATCTTTTGTCATTCCTATTTTTATAACTGTAACAACTGGTTTAATTTCGTCAAATAATATCTCCGCTGGTGCTGAATAAAATCTGATGTAAAATAATTGTCCTTTAGTAACTCTTTTGTAATTCATAAATGCTTAGTATAATTCCGGTATTTGGCTAATAATTTCGTCTCCCATAGCTGTGTATGCTGTTGAAATAAGTCCATAAGCATAGCAAGTTGCTACTAAGTTTGGTTTGGTTCCTGGTAAAGCAATTAATTTATTGTAATTTTGTAGTTTATTGGTGATATATCCTTGGTGATTTTTTAGTTTTTCGGGATTTTCAATAGGTTTGGTATTTAAGAGGTTTTGGATTTTTTCTATATTGTTGATGTAGGTACGGGTTATATGGTTGTATGTTTTCTTTTCTTGTCTTAGTGATGTGGCATAGGTATGTATTTGAGGTGGTATGAATAATTCATTTTTTGGTATGTGAGATGGGGCATAAGGTTTTTCAAATACCTTATTCAAATTGTAATTTTTCTTTTTCATAATCGGTGTAAATTCTTCTGATGTACCTACAATAATATTTGAACTGTTAGTAGCTTGGGTTTTTAGGTGTTTTCCGACGTCACCTTCTAGATCTGGTTTTTTAGAGTGCTCCGACTGCACTACTAGCTCTGGTTTTTTACCGTGGTCCGCCTCCACATATTTTGTTTCCATAATTGATACTCTATTGTTCATGAGCATCTTAATTTGTTCCAGTAGTTCTTTCATAAGTATTGTGTTTGTAATTTCTTCCTCAAAGTCCGTTTGCACGGCTTTGTCTTGATAAGTAGTCTGCAATCACATTCTTGTCAGTTTTAATCACTTCAGTAATAAATGAGAAATTTAAAATATTTAATACTAATCTTCTTATTTCTTTAGTAGTAACTGAGTCTTGTACCTTCCGTGTTAGCTACCATTTAACTTGTGTATTATCTGTTCTAATAATAAATTTATTATATACAATATATGGTTCAAATGCTAATAAACATTTATATAAAGCAAATAGTTCTTTTCTATTTATTTCCCATCTTAATTGTGGTTCTGTATATGTTCCTGAACAATATCTACAATGATGTTCTATTTTTTCATTTTCATACCTGTATTTTAAAACTCCTCCATAGCTATGTTCACTTGAATCTGTTTCTACTATGTATGTAAAATTTTTATTTTCATCTGGAAAGTATAACTTTGGTAGATTTTTACACATATTTTTAATTTTCTTAATATGGGTTTTATCTATGTCATCGAAGTAGTATTCTATGTCTTTCTTTAATTTTTTCTGTAATGGTCTTAAGCTTTCTGCTAATTTTGGTACGTATTCTCGTACTTGGTTGACTAGTCCTAAAAAGGATTGTAATTTTTTCTTAGTGTCCAATAATTCGTTAGAATTAATTATTTTTTGTACTATATGTGTTTGCATCTTTATTCCATTCTTATCTATCTGTATTCCTAAAAATTCTATTTGATTTTTTAGTATTTCAGCCTTCTTTTTACTTAGACTTATTCCTGATATTTCTATTATATGTATGAATTTTTCTAATAGCATTATATGTTCTTCTTTTGTCTTTGAATATAATAAAATGTCGTCTATATATACTATGCAATTTTCTAACTGATTAAAGTAGGTATCCATAAAATGTTGATATCTACCTGGTGCGTTTTTATATCCAAATGGTAATACATTCCATTCATAAAATCCTTGTG
Organism: Solanum rostratum; assembly: GCA_029948455.1. Taxonomy (NCBI): domain Eukaryota; kingdom Viridiplantae; phylum Streptophyta; class Magnoliopsida; order Solanales; family Solanaceae; genus Solanum; species Solanum rostratum. The sequence goes on from CM057048.1 coordinate 57,751,756, forward strand.
GTACGGTAAATGCTGTTAGTTGTTTTGATTGTTCTTCTAGCTTTAGATGGTAAAATCTTGACTTGCAGTCAAATTTACTAAAATAATTGTATCCTTGTATCTGTCTTACTTTTAATATTTTGTTTGGTATTGGGTAGTTATATGTTTTAGTTTTTGCATTTAAATTTCTATAATCTATAACCATTCTGCTTTTTCCTCTTTTTTGTTCATTATGTTTATTTACTATAAATGCTGGACTATTATGTTTACTATTACTTTCTTGTATATAATTGTTTTCTAGTAATTCTTTTATATGCATTTGAAATTCTTTTTGGTCTTCAAAATTATATCTCAGTGGTTTCTGTGTTATTATGCTATTTTCATCTATTAATTCGATTTTTATTTTTGTTTTATGTTTTTCCCATCCTTGTAACGGATTTTCATTATATAATGAATTTAACTTATTTTGTAATGCTTGTATCTTATCTATTGTGAATATTATAATTTCTATTTTGTAATCATTTGGCGTTATATTTTCTAATTTCTGGGTAATTTTTTCACTTCCTTTTATCCATGGTGTATTTTTTCTCACTTTGTTACTAACTCTTTTTGCTCCTACTTTCTTATTACATGGGGTAGTAAACCACCAATGTGTTTTTGTTATGGTATGTGGGTATAATTTTTCCAAAAAGGGCATTCCTAATAGTATATCCTTATTAGTAAATTCATAACTATACATTTCTTCTATTGTTAATATTTTATCCCATATTTGTATTTTTATGTTTTTAGCCTTATGTGTTATCATACTTCCTTCATTATTAAAGTCGGTAACTATTAATGGTGTTTTTAATTTTTCCCATTTACTGTCTGGTAAATAGTTATATTTACACATATTTGCCTCTGCTCCTGTATCTATCATAGGTGTATAATATATATTATAATATCCTTCTACTATAATTTTTGTTAGTATATGGATTTTTGGCATTATTTTATATTAAAGTTCTTTTAATAATTATCTTCCTATTATCATAATGTATTATTAGTTGTTTTTCATCTAAATTATAAGGTTTTACTGTTTCTAGCCATCTTATTCCTAAAGTAATGTTATCTTTTCCTTGATATACTTTGAATTTTATTTTTATTGGTACTCCTACAATAATTAATTCTTGTTCTGTACTATGTTCTATGTTTGTCAGTATTCTAGGTAATTCTGCATTTATATTTTCATTTTTATTGATTTCTTCTTCTTTTACTAATTCTCTTGTAATGTAGTTTTCAATTTGTCCTGTGTCTATTGTTATTAAATACTTTCTTTGATCTAGTATTCCTGTTATATAATATTGGTAAGGTTGTATTTCGTTTATTTTATGTTCTAATAATTTTGGTTCTAATTCATAGTCTATTCTTCTTGACGTACTACTTCTTGATGATGCTGGTGAATCCTGATTTGTTCTTTTTGATGTACTTAGTCTTTCTTTTACTATTTCTAAATCTTCTTCAATATCTATTTCTTTGTAACTATAATCATTATTATCAATGATAGTAACTATCTTGTCAAAAGGGTTTTCTATCTTAATTTTTTGAATCTTATTTCTAGCCATTATTTTATGTTTCGTCGTTAGTACATATAAATTTTTACATCTAGCTGTAAATACTTTACTGCCTGGTGTTAATTCTATTCCTGACATTTTCCAGTATAATACTAATGATTTATCTATATTTCTGTCATCTATAGCTACTGAGTAATTTGCACTTATTATAAATTTAAATTTTTGGTATATTAGATTTCATTTAACTGCACTCAATATACTTTTCTCTATAGGATGAATTATTCTATCATCTGCTAAATATATTTCTATTGGTGTATCTATTCCTTCTCTAAAACATGCTTTTATTAGTATTTATGTTCCTCCTAGGTGTACGTATTTTATTGGATTCTTAGCCTTTATTTCTTGAATTTCTTTATTTATTATCTTTTTATTTATTATGGGTATTTTAGCTTTTCCTTGGGTATATTTGCAGTCTATTATGTGTTCTTTTTGGCTTACTATATAGTATTCTTCTTGTTTTATCTTAAAGAAATTTCTTAATTTGGGTACTTCTAGTATCTTATCTATGCTTAAGTCTAATTCTTTTCCTTTTATTTGTTCAAACATATTATTGTCAAATATTAATTTTTGTTCTGTACATTCACTGTCTTGGTATTCTTCCTTACTTATTATTTTTATATCTTTTTCAGTCATTATCCGTTTCGTATTCTTCTATCTCACTTTCACTTTCTGTTAATTCATATTCTGTTAGTTCATATATGCTATCATCATCGTTTAATTCGTAGTCTATGTATTCTATTTGTTTGTATTTTTCATTTTCTATCATTACTTCTGATATTTGTTTTTTAGTTAGATTTCTAGGTATTTTACAATCTCTAGCTAAATGTCCTATTTTGCCACAGTTGTAGCATTTACATTCTGTTATATTTTTCTTAGTCCTATGAGGTCTTTTTTGTTTGTAATTTTTTATATAGTATCTTTTTCTTGGTTTCTTATATTTGTACTTTGTTCTAAATGGTCTATCTTTATATTTTTTGATTCTTTTCTTGTACTTATATTTGTTTGTACATCCAAATTGTGGTGCTATTTTTGTGGTACAACATGCTAAGTTTTTTATTAAAATTTTTTCCATTTTCATATCTTCCTTATGTTTTTCACATAATTCTGTAAACCATTTTTGTAAGAATTTTATTCTAGCTCCCAGTGTATCTATTAATCCAGATTCTTGCCATTCTTTAGTTATTTTCGAACTAAATGGTTCTGGTAATTTTGTATAATATAATTTTCTT